>CM077034.1:41423995-41599747 GCA_039090855.1 Macrothele yani
TTTTTACCACGATTCAACATCACGGATGATGTCCAAAATATTATTGAACTAAAAATGGGCTTCCGTCTTTATTACGCCTTCAAGTTAAAGCATCAACAGCATACATTTTGCTCTACTCTCTGAATATGGTGTAACATATTCACGGTCGAGTAACATTATTGTTATCTTCATGACTCGTGTTGCTATTCTAGCACGTATACTGTTTGTCTTGCAAAGTGCTCCAATTTCATAACTTTCACATACTTTTCTAAGTTTATTCAAAATTATTTAATTTTCGTGCTTTGTTTACCATCATCAGAATAGAGCTTTGCTCCTCACGTGGGAATAGAATGTGCACAAAGTATAGAATATGAGTAATGTATGAATAACATATCTCATTTGTTTAACAGTCCCAGCACATTACAATCGACCATCTTCTTATGATTATAATAATGCTGGAAGGCATTTTGAATCGATTCGATTTTGTAATGGCTCCATTAGTTTAGTTATTCATTTTAATTCATTCGCACTTCCTTCAGGACATATATGGTAATTACTGTAATATCTTACCCGACCTGATAAAATGATTTTCCAGTTATTTGTAACTTTCATTGACTTTTCATTTTCAGGGTATTCGAATGTTCGACTTTAAGAATTTAACGTGAATTACTTTAGCTATCATTGTATTGAAGACAAAAATTAAACCAAAATAACTACAAACAGATTTTCTAGAATTTTGCTTTCGACTTTCATGATTACGAAGCATGTTTGCTTCATTCTCCCGGCATGGTTGCACAATTCGCATATAACCCTAAAATTTTAGTGTTCCAATATTTATTTATTCATAGTTTTATGTAAAATACTACAAAATAATTTAGCTGGTAATGATCTTCAGAAGTAAGCCAATTGCTTACAGCTACTGATTGGACGATAATTACAACTGCTGGGAATTCTACAGTCCGATTATTTCACTACAATAACTTTTCTTTCGCACGCAAGGAGACATCCGACTGAAACTTTTTGTACAATTATCCATTGAAATCAATGCGAAACCCCTGTTCGCTTTATAAATACAGTATCATATTTCCACTTCAAAGCAAACTGAAATTATTTGCAATACCTGAAAAATTGCTATAAACCTAGGAACGTCTGATTAACACTTTAATGGATTTGATGGAATTACACAGACTCACAGACAAAAGGTCACTTCTCACGTGAACACTAGAGAGAGAGAGAGACAGAGGCTTTAATAATTCAATAAAATTAAAGCAGCTCTCATCGTAATAAGTTGTCTAGCATGAATTCTTTGTGACACGCTCGTTTCCAGAGTAGCGCTCGGGCACTGTAGTCCAATCTCCAACTATATCAAATAAAATAAAAACTGAAAAATTCACATAAATTTCTATTTTTATTGCATGTCTAATCAAATAAGGCTTGTTATTCCGAAATTTCAGAGGTTTTTTTTACTGTCGATAATTTTTAGAAGGTGGGAATTTTGTCGTTTGAACTTATAGCATTTACTAAATATACCACTAAGGAAAACAAAAGCAGTCCAAAAAGCATTGCAGTTAACGGAAATGCTAAATCGTTATAATTCCGGGTGGTTATTTAACCCACTAAACGAATTCTCCTAAAGTCGTGATCAAGCTAAACTGATTTCTAGTACCAGAAAACGGTAGGTTAACGACTTTCATCAAAATTAGTAGAGCCGTTTTCAAATAAAATGTACATACAAACAAGAATTGCTACTTTAAGGTGGACGTCAAGTAATTTTGCTTCGTATACTTCCAATGAAAAAAGCTTTGTACAAATTTCCTTCACAATTAATGTGTTCCCAAGGATGAAAATTTGAATATCGATTAAAATAACTTCATATTATAACTTGGAATACTTAATATTTTCTAAAACATAAAAATAATTATATAAAAAATATATAATTATGGGATGTAAGGTCAGGTGATGCGTAACATCACAGCCTCTCCTTGACAAATGTCAACCCCGCCTTCTCGTGGTGCATCCTGTTCCCACTAAAGGGGCTCTGACGACCGCCAATAGCGGTATAACTATACCATCGGGATCAGAGGAAATTCTATCCCACACTCACCAACCCGCTTGGCCAGCGTGGTGAGTTATGGCCAAACCCCTCCAAAATGACTCCACAACTTAAATCTTGGCCCTCAGTCTCCGGCAGCTGGAATGTACCTGGCCAAGGTAGCGGCCAGTGCGACATGAAGGCAGAGGGTGCTAAGAATCCCCGGAGGACCGGACTAGGCTGCCATCTGATGCTGACCTTGGCAACGTACAATGGACGCTCCCTATCTTCTGATTCAAGGCTTCTTCAATTGGAAGAGGAACTACAAAGGATCAAGTGGGACATCGTGGGGCTAAGTGAGGTAAGGAGAAAAGGAGAAGATCTCGTCGAACTGAAAAGTGGACATCTCTTCTACTATCGTGGGACAGATACTGGCAGAACTAGTGGTGTTGGATTTATAATAAACAAGAAACTGAAGGATAAAGTGGTAGAAGTTGAAAGCTTCTCTGACAGAGCGGCACGACTCGTTATCCAACTATCGAGAAGATACCAGGCTCAGGTTATTCAAATTTATGCACCCACCACAAGTCATCCTGAAGAAGAAAGTGAAGAATTTTATGAGAAAATTCGTCATCTAAATAATAAAGGTAAGCAGCACTTGAAAATAATTATGGGAGATTTCAATGCAAAAATAGGGCAACGGCAACAGAATGAAACTTCAGTAGGTAAATTCGGTCACGGCAACAAAAACCAGCGTGGAAATACTCTCGTTGAGTTTGCAGAGGCAGAAGGGTTTTTCATCTTGAACTCCTTCTTCAAGAAAAAGCCACACAGGAAATGGACATGGAGACATCCAAATGGGACGACAAGTGAAATTGATTTTATTATGTGTAACAAAAAATTCGTCATAGAAGACTGCAGTGTGCTAAACAAGTTCAACACAGGTAGTGACCATAGATTGGTGAGATGTAAGATGCACCTCAGCACTAAACTTGAACGTGGCAAGCTCATAAGACAAACAAAATCTATTGACATAACCAACCTTAAAAAACACCATAACACCTTCAAGTTGGAACTGAAGAACAGGTTCTCTGCTTTAGAAGGCCTAACATCGGAAGAAGTGGACATCTCTGAAGTTAACAGAAAAGTAACCAAAGCTCTTATGGAAACAGCAACAAAATTAGCTGGGTCTAAGAACAAGTTGCATGTAAATAAATTATCAGGAAAAACGAAAATGTTGATGCAAAAAAGAAGAGAGATGAGGACAACTAAAGAAGATGTGACTTCCAAAGTGGAATATATAGAGCTATGCAAGACAGTACGAAAAAGTATCACTGAAGACGTAAGAAAATTCAACTGTGAACTAGTGAGGAAAGCAATTGAAAACAACCAAAGCCTAAAGATAGCAAAGGGACATCTCAGTAAGGGAAGAAAACAGATTATGGCACTGAGAAAAGATGATGGTTCTGTAACAAGAAATAGAGGCGAAATTTTGACAAGAGTGAAAGATTTCTACTCCAAATTATATGAAAGGGATGATACATGCACTCCAGACATCATGAAAGATACCAATACCAGAGTTCCTCCAGTCCTTCCAGCAGAAGTTGCACATACAATCAATAACATGAAGCGGGGAAAAGCTCCAGGAGAAGATGGAATTACTGTAGACATCATACAAGAAGCAAGTGGAGAAATCGAAACAGTACTCGCCCAAATTTTCACTCGATGCCTTAATGAAGGAAAGATTCCTGAGGATTGGAACACCGCTACAATGATCCTGCTACATAAGAAAGGTGACATTGAGGATCTCGAAAACTACAGACCTATCAGCCTCCTATCAGTAGTTTATAAAATCTTCACTAAAGTTCTTTCACACCGCTTGAAGGTAACACTGGACATGGCTCAACCGAGAGAACAAGCTGGATTCAGGAGTGGCTACAGCACAATAGATCATATCCATGTGCTGAGAGAACTAATTGAAAGAGCGAGGGAATATGAACTTCCATTGTGCATGGCTTTTATCGATTATGAAAAAGCCTTTGATTCGGTGAAACCATCAGCAGTTACAATGGCTCTGAAAACCTGCGGTATTGAAGATGCATACATTAATATTATTAATAACATCTATGAAAATGCAAGTGCAAAGATTAGGCTGTTTGAAAATACAACACACATAAAAATTGGAAAGGGAGTGAGACAAGGTGACACCATATCTCCGAAGCTCTTTAATGCCACATTGGAGGGTGTTTTTCAGTCACTGAGCTGGGAAAACAAGGGGATAAAGATTAATGGAGATTATCTAACCCACCTTCGTTTTGCTGATGACGTAGTCATTTTTGTAACTAGCCCATCAGAGCTGCAGAGTATAATCCAGGAACTTGCTGACAAGAGTAAAGAAGTGGGATTAAAAATGAACTTTCAGAAGACAAAAGTGATGTTCAATGCTTTTACAAGAAATGAAGATTTATCGATTGATGGAGAAAAGCTGGAGATAACAGACACATACGTTTATCTTGGACAGCAGATATAAAGTGAGGGTCACATTGATGAAGAAATTAATCGGCGTACAAAACTTGCCTGGAGAGCTTTTGGAAGAAACATCATAATTTTCAAGAGCAATATGCCATTATGTCTTAAAAGAAAAGTGTTTGATCAATGCATCCTTCCAGTGCTTACGTATGGTGCAGAGACGTGGACCTTAACTAAAAGAGACATACAAAGGCTGCAGACAACTCAAAGAAGCAGTAAGAGGTGCATGCTTGGTGTAACCAGGAGAGATAAGAAGAGGAACTCGTGGATCCGAAAAATGACAAGAGTGGAAGACATCATGATCAGAGTTAAATCCCTGAAATGGCAATGGGCTGGACATACTGCCAGAAGGACAGATCATCGATGGACAGCCGAAATTTTAGATTGGATTCCAAGGGACAGGAAAAGACCCAGAAGAAGACCACATGGGAGATGGGTGGATGAAATTCGAAAGTATGCAGGGGTGACATGGAGGAGACTGGCACAAGACAGACCGTTGTGGAGGAAACATGGGGAGACCTTCGTCCAGCAGTGGATTGATAATGGTTGACAATGATGATGATGATGATATAAAAAATCAATAACGTTTCCTTTGGTGGTGTTGGAACCAGAAAAAATGTGGCGCGACATGTACTTTGATTACGTCAGTAGACAAACAAATGTTGGACTAAATAATTATGGTTATGTTTTAGAAAATATAAAGTATTCCAAGTTATAAAATGAAGCTATCTAAATCGATGTTAAAATTTTTATCCTTGGGAACGCATTAATTGTCCAGAAAATTGCAAGTGTACTTAAAACCTTACGTAAAATTACGTGGCCATAAATTAAAGTGGTCGACTAATAGAAAGATCTCATTTTATTAGTGAACTACTTGAAATGGAATTTAAATTAATCACAGAAAGTCGAAACCCTTTAAAGGTTTTCTTAAAGAACAATTGTGTTTTGAAAATAAATTGGTATTCTAATCATTCGAAACAGTTGATATGATAACTTGTCAGCAATGAAATCATTCAAAAAGGGTTATGGTAATTGCCCGTAAATAGCCACTTCCAATGACAAAGAAAATCAACGCTTTCTGATTTTCAAGTTCATTTGTTCTGGCCGCCTTCGTCCCATTGCTTTGAGAACGAATATATTCATTCGAACTGATTCAAGCGCATTTTGCAAAACTGATTTACTTTAGTCCAGCTTGTTATGGGTTAAAGAACATAGTATGATGAGATGAATTGATAGAGCAATTCAAAATTCTACTAAATATTTTGTGTGTATGTGTGTGGGTTTGTTTTGATTATTATTATTTTCCTTTTCCCATCTCTTGTTTTTCACTTCTTTTTCTTAAAGCTTTAAACAATTCAAAATGAAATTATTGTTTATCATTTCGTTTCGGGAAAAACGGACGATTTTTTAAGAAGCTACATTCAACTAAATCTAAGTTTACAGAACAACCCGCTCGCGGCGTCATTCGTACGAGTTCATTGGCGAAACAGACGCCAACTAGACGCCAACTAGACGCCATAATCGGTTTCGCTGCAGTTTTTTCTGCACGTTCGATAGTTATCTGTAAGACATGTTGGCAAGGAGAGAGTTTCTGGTGATTCTGCTTCCTGAGTTAAATTTTGAGTTTTAATGCCGCACAAACTTAACATAGTGTGGTCAAGGCAGCAACATCTGGAAGTACTGTTCTTCGGTAGTCTGAAAGTGTCGTACCGGTGGCACGGGCTTAAAAAGATGATGAAATTTGAGGACGACATTGGATCATTGATAATGATGCTCTAAATGGAAATGTAAAAAAAAATTTCCTCGTCACTGCGCGAAAGCTCGCCAAACAGTACAGTGTGCCGGTGTCAATCATTTCCGAACACAACTAAATTAGAAAAGTCAAGAAACTCTGATTCATGGGCCCCATACGAAGTGAGGGAGCATTAGAAACAACAACGGTTTGAAATGCTCAGTAACCTGCTGCTTCGCAAAGAAAAGAAGCCCCTCCTTGATCGCATTGTAACCTGTGATGAAAAGTGGGTTCCATACGAAAACCATAGGCGACCTGGACATGGGCTGAGCCATGTAAAACAAAGTTTAAAACCAAGGTTGATGTCAAAGTAAGTTTTGTTGAGAGTGTGGTCGGCGTTACACCCTACATATTCTTGAATGCTGGTTAAACCATAACTTCAGTCATATACTGTGAATAAATTAACAGAATACTTGTGTTCCAACATCCATCTTTGGTGAACAGGAAGTGACCTATCCTCCTCAGTGGTAACAGAGGACCACATATGGCACAAATGACGAAACAAACTACACAAACTGAAATTCGAAAACCTCGCACATTCAGCCTACTCGCCTGATTTGGCAATTACTGACGTCCACCTGTTCATGCATCTTAGCACTTACTTCAAGGACATGACCTTCAGGAACCAATAGGAGGCGCAAATTTTCTTCCGGGACTTTCTTGCATCCAGGTAACCAGATTTCTTCCGGAGTGGCATTTAAGCACTTTTCACTCACTGCCAAAGCTGATAAAAGCGTGTATTTCGAATAAAATAAGGTTGTGTACTATGAGGGATGTATCGTCATTTTTACCTTCCGAATCGGTGATTGTTTTCCGAGCGACCTGCAAATGATGACCTTTTTATCTCTGTTATCCCACTCACAGACGAAACCACGAAAATGTTTGGGTCAGAGCTGCAATCCAAACAAATGAGCGCGACAGATGTTGAGGCACGTTTCTCTTACAGATTTTTTACAAAAGGAATTTTATGTCATCATGTGGCTCTTGCATGTCAGTTGGTGTCACAGCGAAGGAAATTTATTTCTGTTGAGAAGGAGCACAGCTTTAAATCTGATTTTTTGGAAGTCAAGAAACCAGTGCCAGTCTGTTGTATTATATTTATTAGCAAGTGTTTCCATTACAAAGCAATCATTACAAAACATTAAATTTCTTTCTCGTGAACCGATATTTTAAAATTAAAGCTGATAGACCTTGGCGAATATTTTTATCTTGGTGAAGAAGGATCCATTATTTCAACCTGGGTCGTTATTCATTCACAACGACCGACGATGGACTGTCGATCGTTGTGAACAAAACGTTCAAGAATGGTGAGTTACAAGTGCAGTGTGCTCACTATGATCTACGTCAAACGACATATAGCTTATTGGTTCAATATAGATATTCATCAGTGAGGAAAAAGTTACAATTACAAAAGATGCATTTGTACCAAATCTAAATGCTATTTTAATTAACCATTTGAAGTTTAAGACATTAAGAGTGCTGATAATGTCAAAATTAGTAAGTGTTTTTCAATATTAGTTTTCAAATGTGATATTAGACCTATTTGATTATTCTCCTTACAAAAAAATTCTAAAGACAAATTCAGAATTCAATATTAATTTATCTCAGGAAATATAGCTGAATAAGTATAATGTATTTTACCTATTTAGCGCTTTCTATTGATGATAAAATGATTCTCTATTTTCTGATTTCTAGGATTCTGAGGTCTTTGACACTCAGAATTAAGAGATTTCTTATTAATGCGGAAACGTACAAATACCTCTTGAAAATCAAATTATATCCTTTAACTCTTTCAAATATTATAGAACACTGTGCGAATATAGCAATAAAGTCGTAAATGTTTGGATCTAAATTATATTTGCTTAATTTATTGATTTTCTGAATTTCTATATATATTTTTCGGTATTTAATTCGAAAACTTAAAATATAATACCAATTTTTAAAAGTTTTAAATATGTCTTTGTGTTGAATAGCTTCTTTAAATTTAACAAGGGACTTCCGTTCCATTCTGTAGAATTTTAGGTAACAACTTCGAATATCTGGTTCCTTTTTTGGCGATCAATAGCAGTTTTTCTGCTTTACATACAAAACGCGAACTGTTTAAAATTTATGTCATGCCCTACTAAAAATAAACCAGAAATTAGGTTTTTTTTTCAAATATGGAAATGGTGCCACCGTGAGCCACTAAATGAGCTTTAGGTAGTCGCCCGTACCTAACTTAGGGTTACTGACTCCAGAGAAGTTAGAGAGCCAGTGCCGTAAAACAAACACAACATCCGTTCCTCACCGATATTTGAAACAGGACCCATCTCGAACGAATGGTTGGAAGAAATCTCTTATAACAATGCCTCACCCGGAGTGCGCCTATATTTTGGAAAACGTGAATTGCAAATTTGCAAGAATATTTATTTATCATGAACATTCGTTTCTATTGCTATTGAAATATTACCTATATGCACTGCTGGCCACCTAAAATGCGACACCAAGAAGGACACGAGATACCAAAGCCAGATTTACTGGAAACATAACAGATACAAAGATCAAACGATTGAGCTTACAGGCCCGTGCGATTTGCGGAACACGCAGACATCAATCGCTCGTGTTTCCCCAATTGCTAGCATAATGGTTGCTATACGCCGCGGATTCGAACGAAAAAGGCTTTGAATGTGGGCTTGGGGTATGTCGGTCCAGGCTGCTTCCCCACGTTCCCACAGTTCATCAGGCGTAGCCGCGGGTGGTGCTTCAGGGCCACTCGGTTCCCGATCAGCGAACAGACGTGTTCGATGGGCGATATATCGTGAGAACAGGCGGGCCACGGCCGCAGTGACACCTGGTGGGCCTTAAAGAATTGTTGTACGACGCGTGCACGTGCGGTCGCGCATTGTGCTGTTGAAACGTGTGCGCTGGCAGGTCCTGCAGGTAAGGGAGAACTACAACCTCTAAAACGTCGGTGATGTAGCGGTGGCTGTTGAGTTTATCGGCGATGCGTACCAGAGGGGTGCGGGTGTCATATCAAATTGCGCCCGAAACCTTAACCGCAGGCGACGGACCGGTACGGCAATGCATAATGCAGGCGTCAAACAGTCTCTCACCGCGGTGCCGCCAGGCGCGGATCTGTACATCGTGGTGTTGCAGACGGAAGCGGGATTCTTTGGAGAAGACAATGTCGTGCCATTCCGTAGTCCAGGTGCGGCGTTTAATGGCCCACTGCCGCCGCACTCGCCGGTTGTGTAACGTCAATGGTAAACGGAGCAATGGGCGCCGTGCAACAAGTCCCCGCTCATACAGACGACGTCGAACTGTACGTGCTGACACAGGTTGTCGCGCAACATACCATAATTCCTGCGCTAACGTTCGTGATGTAGCGGTGCGAGCCGTCGATGCCCGCCGCACAACATGCCGGTCCTCTCGTTTGGTGGTGTGCCGCGGCTACGGCAATCGCTTACGTCGGTTCGCCCCTCCAACCTGCACCCACTGAATCCCTACTCGCCTAAATGTGGCTGGATGTCGTCCCACACGGGCGCCGATGTCTCGGTATGATAAACCGCTGTCACGATAAGCCACAATTCCTCCTCTGTCGAACTCCGAAACGTGCTGGAATGACTGCCGTATTCTGCGACGGGGCATCAGGAAGCTTCCCACACACAGGTTCGGCAGCAAAATACATTTCCACTACTTACACCCCGCCTTCTGTGTACCCTTCTTATAGTGATTCACGGTGGCGTGCTGGGCGCACATGATTTGCATATGCCCTGCATTGCTAATCGTTTGCATGTCCTCTTGCGGGCGACGCATGCTGCGAATTTCAGGCCGATCGGATGCTTCCTTCTTGGTGTTGCATTTTGGGTGGCCAAACAGTGTATTTGTGAATAATGAATTCACGCTTCAGTTGATTATTTTGCTGTTTCATACAGTTCATTGGCTACTTTTATTGGACACAGACTAATGTTCAATATGTAGTATGCCAGTTGCATCATCTCCTGTTTGTAAATGATTTTGCACTAATAAAGCCGACTTCTATGTAAATATGACTTTGATAAATATATACCATTTGAGTTGGGATAACATTTTCTTCACTTCCATGCACTTTCATCTTGTGTAATTGCCACAGTTTATGTTATCGGCAAGCCATATTACCATATATAATTTACATATAATTTACCCTAATGTAAATTATAGGCAACCTGTATTTTCTATTAAGGTTAAGAGCTTTCAAATCAGGTCAAACACACCAGTTCAAAAGCGTAATTCAAATCAGGACAAAGACACCAGTTCAAAAGCTTAATTCGGATATATTTCCTAAACCTTACTTGCATTCACAGGACTGGAATACAAACATCAGAATATTGAAGCATACAGGATATAGCCCACTCTCTCAAAGTATTCCAAACACAAATGAAAACTTAGGGCGAATATTTGGAGTAATTCACAAAACCGTCATTATGAGTTAATTTTCTGTAAGACATCTTTAGACGCTGTGCTGAGCATGAAGTGCTGAAAATTATTTCATATTTCCACGTGGGTTTTGAGTTTTTAAACTATGTTTCAAACTTTGCCATGATGAGTGCGCATTTGGAAAATCTCTTACAGGAGTTAACCTAACGACATTCTTATGACGAGTGTGTCTTTAAATAATGGTGATTACATTTTAAGATCATTTTAGGAATATTTCTGTTATTAGAGATCGTGACTTATTAAGTAGACTGCTGAATTGCATAATTGTAGTATTTAATCCAATTGTTTGCTGAAAAAGAATCGTTTTTTTTATTTTTAATCTTATGCCGGTCTTACAACGTATTAAGCGGCGAAACGAAATGGGCGGATCACCATTTACATTTGTAAGCTGATATTAACATATACTACAATCGGAAATGATAAGCGAGATTACATATGTTAATGAAATCTATTTTATTCACGTTTCGGTTTCTTATACATTTGTTTAATTGTGGGTGGATTTCGGATAACACTCTATCATTCTGCCAAGAGGTGCAGGTACTATCGGTAGCACTATCGATAGTTTTTTGCAATTCAATAAATCAATAGTTTTTTTTACTATTGATTATTTTACGTTTTCCAATGCTGTAAATGTAAATTATTTAGCTTCCACCGATAGCATTGATGATTTGAAGCTCACTTTAACCTCATTTATGCTAATCTCGAAAACATGGAACCCAGCCATATGGATACATGATGACAATGCAAAACAAAAGATGATTTTAATCGAAAGAGTAAACTGTGAGGCCCTGACGGTATGCGGATTTTGCTATCTGCTGTTCTCAAGATTAAATCAAGCTCAAAGCGATAGTGTATGGGTTAGTCAAATAAACACGAAGTCAAAAGCGTTTTTTCTCGTTGTTTGTTCTGAAAGTTTAAACTTGCGTTTGGTACTGAAAAATTTATTTGTTGAAAGTTAGTAATCAATAATAATGGGTAAACGTAAAAAATCTTTCGTGGAGCATTATATTTCTTTTGGCAAGGAAAAGGCAAACGTAAAATTTAGCCTTTGTGGGAAGACCTGCAAAACGTCAGGCAATACGCCAAATAAAGATCGTTTAAAACAAAAGCATACAGCAACTGTCGTTTGAAATCATCTCAGAAAAAAAAAGTTGAGCAGCAGTCCGACTTACAACTTTGTATATTCAGTATCTGACAGATTAGTACCATAATTTTGCCAAACACGGTAAAAAAAATTATTTTGCAGAGAAAACTGCAAAACTCTTTTCTGTAACTTTTGTGAAGAGAAACATAATAAAGACTCACACAGGGCAAACAGAAAAAGAGAAATAGGCAGCTACGAATTAGCTGGTTCTTCATGCAAAACATTTTTTTTCGTGACTTTTGCTCCCTCACTTACTTTGGAAGGATATCTTCAAGACATTAGATTAGCCGCTATGGTGGCCCAGTGGTCTAAACGCTAGCTTCTGATTATTCGTCCGAGATGGGTCCGGATTAGAATCTCGTGAGGCAATGTTGTTGTTGTTATGTTTGTCTTAGAGCATAGGCTTCTACCTTATGTGAAACCAGTTGCCCTAAATCAGGAACAGGCGACTGTACAGCATTTTGAGTTGCTCACGGTGGTCGCTAAACCTCAGAAAAAGTTAGCTTCAGACTTTATCGGAGCTTAGCGTTTTGATAATGGTGAAAGATAAGAAAAATTCTGGTCAGAAATAATTTTTCATCCTGCAAAACAAATTTTCTCTTGAGCACTTTGACACCACACTATCAATAAATATCGATTGTTTTTGTGACTACCGAAAACTATCGATAGTTCTGCACCTCTAATTCTGCTCAAGCATTATGTTTTCCACAATCCATTGCTTACCACTTAGCAAATAATTATTTGAACTACCTTAGAACTTTGGATGTCTTGAGTTGAATAATCCGCTCACGCAGTCAAAAAGAAATGTATGATACAAAACGAGTCATACGCTCAGCTCTCATTTAAATTTATTTACATTAAAATTTTTAATTCCTTACCAAAAACAAAATAACGTCTGAGATGGAACTCTTTATTTGCCTCTTGAATTGATACCATGGTGAATCGTGTTCTACATAAAGGCTCTTTAGATAGATACAACATCATGCTAAAGGGATTCACTTTACAGGAAGTACACTATGTGAACAAAAATGATTGGTCACCATAAATAAATAGAAACACAGTATTGAATTTACATAATAGCAAGTGGGTCCTCCATTTCCAGAGATTACAGCAGTCACTATTCGAGGAATAGTGATCCACAAATTCAGGGAGTACGGATAGAGGAGTTTTTCTCTTTTACTTCTTGAGGACATCCACCTGATGTCTCAGTGAAGAAAGTCGTTTTGGTCTAGACCTCATCCGTCATTAAAGTTTATCCCATAAGAGTTGAATAGGATTGAGGTCCGGGTTCTGGGCAGGATAGTCCATCGCGAGACCTGATTTCTTGTAAAGGTCTTTTATCTTCCACGTTTGAGTAGAAAAAAGTTGGCCATTGTATGTGAACATATACTTCGAAATTTTTCATCTCCGTTGCAGAAAAGAATCGAGCCAGCAGCTTGTTTTGGTTTCGTTCCGTGAAGATGAAAATTCTGAGTATAAGTAATAATTTATTGTAAAAGAAAAAAAAGGCATCATATGTAAGTAGCTAAAGCGAACGAGGTGAAAATGGAATTGGATTTCAATCTTCAAATAAATAAGCCGTCCCATTCTGCTGTCACATTACCTCCAGTCTTCAAAATGCAAACTATAATCATTCAATTCATCCTGTGGTGGAAGGGATCGTTTGTTTCATCTAAGGAACTTTGTCATCTGATTTTTCAACAAGTTAGTCTTCGTTTTGTGGGAAGAAATGTTTTTAATCCAGGTGCGAAACGCCAATCCCTCCCGAACAGAATTTGATTCGCTCGAATTCGTAATTTTACTTAACTTACCCAAATCGGGCTTTCACTTGGCCGAATGGCTGTGGTGTGGAACCAACGTTTATAAACGCTCAGACACCATGGTGGGAAACTTTAATAAGACTTAATCAAACAGTGCATTTCTTTCTATCTGTAAACCTAAAATTGAAGTACGATCAAGTACCAGCAATACAAGTACGATTATAGATGCAAACTGGAATTTTAGCTAAGTGGCCAGTGGCCTGTAATTCCAAAAATGTTAGTGGCCACAATAAAGCACAAAACTGGCTGGTAAGTTAAAAAATCTTAGTGGCCAAAAAGAAGAATCCAGCATAATAAAATAAAAGTGGGGTGGCGGATTAATTGGGACTTTAATGTAACTGCTATTATTTACATGGATGGCTTTATATGAACATAGAAGCCAATCATTGCGCAAAATAAAAACTATATTTTTCCTTCAATGTTTACTCATTTCAAAAGCATCGATAGTATCGGTGGAAATTTACCACGTATCAGTGAAAACCTGGATGTTTTTCCTAATAAACCGAGGGATTCGTACTTTTCCATCTGTAGCAGTAAATGAGCACATCGGTGGGTAAAATCTCAGCTCAATATAATGGTGTTTACTCACCAAATCAAATCAAGTAACCAATAATATATGTTAAAACGCTCGATGCATCGGTGGAAACCTCGATGTTTATTTGATATATCAGTTCATGTAGCATCGAGGAAAAGAACTCGATTTCGTCGATGAAACATCGAACGAAACAGCCAAATCACAAAATAAAAATATGGTATTCCCTTCCGCTTTACAAGTATGCAACATAAAGAAATGCATTTACTTTAAGCAGAAAATATACTTTACCAGTTTCAAACATTGGTAATTAAACCTCTATTTGTTTTCGATGTATCGGCTTCGGAAACATCGATGTTTAAGCCCTTTTAGTGCTACATGAAATGTGTGTGGATATGCCAGAAATACTAAACCATTTTCTTAAAAATTGCAAGCTTCATAGAAGAAAGCTGTACTTTCCATAAATTTTATTATTTTGTGCCGACATTTTTTCTTGAACTTTATAAGGATTTCCTTACAGGCTGAAGTTATTCTAAGGTGATTCAAAATGTATGCCTTCAAATACAGAAGAAATAGCTCTCAATAAAGTTCGTCTTCAGTTAACACACGAATTTGGAAAAAAATGTGGGGTATTTGCAATTCCATGATTTCTGCGATTGTGTTGGGTTGTTTGGGAAATCAGAAATGAATACTGTAAAGAGTTTCTAGTAATAAAGCACATTTCGTTCACCAGCGCGGCAAAGTCCGCAAGAAATATAAACACACTTTGTCACTTGAACACGAGTTGAGCGATTTTGCACTTTGAAAGGGGCTCAAAAAACTGATTTCCGACCGTGTAGCGTTCCGTAATTCACCCACAAACCGATGTGAACAGCTCTGCCTCAACTGTAGTACGGAAAGGTTTGGCTATAATTCGCTTTCTTCCCGTCACGTGGCGAAAATGGAAAGTGTGTGGAAAGATTGCAGCAAACGCATACTTACGATATGTTTCTTACAGAATGTATAGTCGCATGGGTTTTTCAAAAATATTGTTGTTTGACGTTATGATTCGTGCAGATTTCGTTTCAAAACAATATTATTGATAAAGGTTATGATCATTCACTCAGACATCTGCTGTTTGATTCGGGAACTAGTTGGATCAAAATCGAGGGCTGATAATTCATCGCACCGCGCTTTTAGCACAACACGCGCAGGCCGATGAATCGATCGCCGTCGCACTAAAAGATTTCTGCAATATCGAGGTTTAAACATCCATTATCGGTGGCAAAAGTTTGATGTTCAAAAACATCGAGGTTTTTTGCCCCTCCTAGTTAGCACTGGTTCCACTTTCTTTTACCTTTACTTCTGAATTATTATACTTTGGTAAATTGGCACTAAAAATAACAAATGGCCAAACTGGCGACCACATAAATAAGTTTAATCGCCAAAGTTGCCAGTTAACCTTTATCTGGCGAGTGGCGAGTGCTAATTGGCACCTATAAGTACGATACTTTTAGTAGTAATGTAGAAAGAGACAGACGGAGCGCATAATTAAATTCGCAGATGTCAAAAATGTAGTTACAGCAGTGGTACCTTAAACTACCGCTTTAACAAGTATACAATGCTATTTCGGAAAGTTGCAACACCACGAAGGACTGTTGGTATTAGCTGGAAATTTAGAAGATACGTAAAACTGAGCTTGGCACATGGAAATGATAAAAATATTAGTGAAAATGTAAAAATACTCATGCGATTTCGGGGCAGCGCCATCTGGACAGTCCTGTCTTGGGTACAAAGACAGGACCTCAAACTGGAATTTGCAATTAGTGAAGATCCGACACTGAGTCGCAAAGGTGTTTATTGGGCCTCACTACCCCCCGTCGCCGAATAAGTTCGTATTATAAACACGTGACTGAATTAGAGCGCGGAAGGATTAGTCGGATAAGAGAGGCTGAATATTCCTCCGCAAAACTATAACTTAGACGGCAAGAAACGCCTGCAAACTGAAGTGCGAAAAGTCATGGGATAGCAGTGTGTAAAATGTTAACTGGCGCTGGCGTCGTATAACAGCTTCAATACATGCCGCGCTATTTATCATTTGCGAGGTGTAGTATCGTGAGTCAGGCTGAATCACTGCCTTTATAATTATGGAAAACTGACGTGAACTATCGGAATTTGAACCAGACATGATAGTCGGAGCCAGACGGATGGGACATTCACTTTCCGAAGTTGTGCGCGTATTCAATATTCCGCGATCCACGTTGTCACGTGTGTACAGAGAATGCATGGTGGAAGGCATAACCACATACCGTGGACAGTGAAATGGCCAGACCGCGGGTGCTGAATGACCGTGACAAGTTACGTATGGCTGTCAATCTGCTATCATACAAGCAAGACAGGCTGAAATAACACCAGCATTCAATGCAGGAGGTACCAGAGACATATCCATTAGGTCAGTGATGTATAATGTGGAGTCCATGGGGTATGGGAGTAGAAGACCACACCTCAGTGCGTTTGCTAACACCAGGACATCGGACACATCGCCTCAGCTGGGCTTGTGAAAATTGTAATGGCCAGACGACTCCTTTTACCCGCGGCGATGATAGGATAAAACGGAAGTTCAAAGACTTTGGAAAAAATTGGTACAAAGTGACGAAAACGAAGTCGTCCAGTTTTAGAAAATGTCGTTGATGAAGTGGAAGTTACCAGTGCCTACAGAGCCAGCCGGAACCCATTTCCACACATCAGTGCCAGTAACAACACCCGACATTAAAATTTTCGGTGGTCAACAGTTTGCAAAGTTCTGAAATCAATTGCGGAACGGCATACGTGCAGAATGCATGTGATGCTTCTAGGAAGCGAGAGGAACGCTTGGACTTACCTCTCCGATTCCTGATCCAGATGGAGGCTGACAATATGTGGGGTTTGTCTGTCATGTGATAAGATGAGGTACATTTCATTGCTACTGGCACTGCGAAGTCGCACAACTGATGAATATGGAAAACAGCACGACTAGGTACGCAAAAGACCTGTACAGATCATATACGACGGAATGGTGTGACTGCACAGATTTCAGCCCTTACCAACTTTTCTTCAAAACCTCTGCACCCCATTGCAGCAGTAAGTTGCGCAGAAAACCAGTAAACGGTACTGTGCTCTTAGGTCAAACACGTGACTTACGCTAGAAGAAGAGGCAGAGCTATCCGCAGTGAATAACAAGCAATCACGACCCGTTTTATGTATGACCTGGGATGCCTTTGACTGTGGGATGTGGTGTTACATCCACCCAATCTTCTGGTGGATAACCCAATGCACCGCTATTTCATCGATTAGAAACTCATGAAGAATGTGTTTTATATAATTTTTACTTTTGTTTAAATAGAATTGCTTTCGTGAAAGTTTGCATGAACTCTTTGCATTTCCACCAAACAGTACACATTTTTCAAACTTAAATTACCTTTCTTTTAAAGAGGAGAAATATTATTTAAAAAAAACACTGAGTTGGTGCCTGAGGTTAGTGGATGACCCCAACTAACCTCTGTGTGGATAAGCCGTTGCATCCATCCATATCTCGGTCGGCAGGAGTTGACGTTCTTCAGCCGAATATTCCGCAATGAACTCGATTTTTTGTGAGTTTCCGAAGTTCCATTCCGCCGTCTCTCCAGAACTTACACAGTGTAGTTTTTGGCTTTTGGGATAACCGAAATGTACATTCTATCCTGACTGCATATGCTCTTTTTCAGATCTGAAAATGAGTATAATGCGTGAAGTGGAAAACATCGACCGCAACATGTTGCGAACAGCCGAATCAAATGTCTTTGTACCTATGCAGCATAACATTTCTTCTGACGAGCAGAATATTGAAGACATACTTTTCTGGAAGTTTTCTGATGTCAGTAAACAGGAAATTTATTAACCACTGTTTATTTATTTCGTCTAAAGCTACATTGTTTCCTTATGTAAGCAATTTTGAACTTGTTTTTCAGTTCTATTGTGCATGCAACTGAATTCTCGGCCACTGGCACAACACGTTGACAGCAAATTGTATCATATCGAATACGTACCTAATCAGGGAAATAATCACGGTCGTGTTGGATGCATTTAAGCCATCGGTCATGGAGGTTCCGAATGTCACTGCGGAAAAAGAGGGCCATTTCGAGTTGATAAAGTCATCAATACTTGTGCGGACCTCTCCGAGAGAAGCAAAGTGCGTATCATTGAGGTGATGTTTCCCGGAGAGAAAGAGGTGATAATCCGACGGGGTTAAGTCTGGAGAATACGCAACGTGGGACAAAATCTCCGATCTCAGGTCGGTGATCGTGTTTAAAGTCGTTTTCGTGGTATGAGGACGCGCGTTATACTGAAGCAACTGGATCGACCTTCTGCCCTTGCCGGCGTATGGTCTTTTCGCCTCCAGTGCGGCACTCACACGAATGAGTTGCTGACAATAACGCTCAGCATTCACCGTTTCACCAGGTTTGAGCAACTCATAGTGTACGACACCGCGCTGATTCTACCATATGTACAGCAACAACTTCCTGGCATGGCTATTCGGTTTAGGGGTACTGGTGGTAAGCTGACCTGGATAAAACCACGATTTGCCCCGCTTATGATTATTGCAGAGGATCCACTTCTCATCGCAGGTCAAAATCGTGTGGAGGAAATCCTTCTTCTTGAATCTAGAGAACAAGGACACAGCAACATCGCAGTGCCTAGACTTGTTTGCAGCGGTGAGTTGGTGGAGCACCCAACGGCCCTTCTTGTTATTCCTTCCAAGCTTTTGCAGGCGCTTTGCAATCGCTTGCCGTGTTGCTCCGATTTCCTGGGCGAGCTGTGACTGTGTGCGACAGGGATCCACGTCCAATAGTTGTTACAGTTCCCCATCACCAACTTTGTGTTGCTGTTTCGGACGTTATGCATCACGGAGATCGAAATGTCCCTGCTTAAAACGCTAGAACCGCTTCTTACACGTATTGTAGGACACAGCAGCCTCACCCAAAGCAGCACAGATCATTTGCTGCGTTTTCGCGGCACTTGTTTTCCAGCTGAAACACAAACAGGAGGCAGTGACTCAAATGTTGCTTCTCGAACGACATTGCTTTCACCGTCAACTTCCGTCACTTCTGTCACTATAGCTGTGTGCGATTACGGTTGCCTGGAAAGTTGTTGGACGGCGCAGCAATCAGCCGTTATCGCACACAGCTATTTGCATTTGCCGATGTTCTATGATCGCTTGCAGTTAGCGTCCGAGAATTAAATTGCACACCTGATATTATTTTCTAATTTTTCCAGTAAGTTCCCTACAAGGTTTCGTCGCGATGTCTCCATTACTTGCTTTGCTATGCACCCGGTAATTAAGATACTTGTTTTACTACCTTCTGATACATAAGCACATGTATATCGCTAAGTTGTTATCTGATACTCGGAGGTTTGTTCGCCATAGAAAGACCAACTGTCAGGTTAAGTCCAATAAAGACCAGTTGTGTGTTTTAAAACCGATGGAGCTAGATATTTCTTGGAGTTGATGTATCAACTCTAAGAAAACTTACAGCGATCTCTGTAGCCAGCATGATCTTCACACTAACGTTCTATCACACGTTTCACACAGGCTCTGTATTTGAAGCTTATATACCGTTTTCTAAGGTGGAGAGATCTACCTGCCTTTTCCATGATTTTCTTAATGTTAATCTATCTTTCTTTTCTGCCACTTAGGTTCAATAACTTCTTTGTGTTACTTATTATCAACATTACCTTAAAACTTGCTGCAAATGGCATAAATATCAGAACGAATTAAGGGAAACAAATAAAAATTTATGATTTTACTTATAATATTTTTTTTCGAAAAAATTAACTAAAACTATATTTTTAAATAATTGAAAGAGACATTTAAGCACCAGTAGTTTAGTAAAATGTTAATATCTCGAACTTTTGCAGTGAAATTTTAAGATCTCAAGAATTGTTTTTAAATTCGCATGGAAAGAACTAAAAATAACACCTTGAAACAGGGTGTCAGTGTTTCTGGAATCATGATACTTTTTTGTCCATTTTTGATTGGAGGTTTAATGACCAACGTAAGTACCTCGATGGGATGTAAACAGTTGTCCTTTCCTGACTTAGGATAACTCGATATAGGGAAGAGAGTGATCCAGTACAATAAAACAAAAACAGCATTCATGTCTCATTTGGAATTGAACCCTGACTTACATCGGACGAATAATAACAAACGAGCGTTTAGACCACTGCTCATTCCGGACTCACGAGAATCATGTTTGGCATATCAAAGTCATTTTTTTTATAGGCCAAACACTACGTTTCATGAAAAATGGAGAATCTGGATCTCACAATAAAATTCATTTGTGCTTTAAGAACATGAAAATGCTGCATTTATAATAATATTTAGTTTTGCCTAGGAAATTTTTCTGGAATATTTCGATGAACAAATTTGAGGAATACACATATTCATACACGTAAAATTATGTGCTAAATATTTGGATGATACAGTAAAGCTGTTCTATGTTCGGGAATAAAAAATTGTCAATTAAATTCCTTTAGCTCATGCTATTTGCTCTTTGTAGGAATGAACACCAGATGATAATATTAACTTATGTAGAACAATAATTCTGTATCTCGCACAATGATGTATATCACTAAGCTTCAAAGCGTCTTATCCGTATGTATCTGTTCAAGCAAAAACAAAAGTGTCCTAACATTTATAGGGTTTTAGAAGTCTTTTTCCTCATATTGTATTTTCAAATAAGAAAAAAAGTAATTCGTATTTTCCCTGCAGAACAGCTACGCATACCAGAAGCAAGGGTGACAACAATCAATTCTTTATATCACCAAAATCGAAATCAAATATCTTCCGAAAATGACCACATCTAAAAAAATCAAGAGTGCCATAATAAATACATAGGCATATTGAATAATAGAAAATAGGGGGATTTAACAACTCAAGTAGTCACAACAATATTATTAGTATTATTCTACCTCTTCCAACTGGATGAGGTAGAACAAAGTTTTATGTGGCATCAAACCCTGTATTTCTAACAGCATTCTTGAGATATTAGCTAACTTCACTTATTTCAATGTTTCATCGTTTAGAAACTCAATTTCTTTCACATTTAATCTACATTTATGATTGTGATCCGACGATACCAGTATACTAACAAAAAAGTAATAGAATTAATAAAATGGGCTTACTATTAAGGTGTAACATCTAAGCGCCTGCGAAATCAAGAATAAAATTGATAAAAGTGTGTAACTATCCCTCGGGCAATTTTGTCTATAAATCTGTCTTCCAATATTTTCCTTGCTAAGCCTTTCCTCATATATAAAGCGGTGTTTCGCTACTTCCAATTCTCTTCCGCTAAACAGTCAGGTGTGATTTCGTAATGTATTAGTAGTGGTCGATTTGAGTGCTCGATAATTTTCGAGAACATTTTGTTGCTGTCGCATGTTTTGAATTTCTAAAGGATAGTAATAAATTCAGGAACGAGCAGCGCATATCAACGAGCTTCAATCGGGTAAAGTTAGTGTTCTGAGGTGAAGCAAAAACACGAATCGTTACGATTCTTCGGAAATTTGGGCACTTTTGTGCAAAATTATTTATAATATGGTTACGCGGCTTAATGTTGAAAGTTTTTGGAAAACGAAATTAACAGAATCAGCTAATGGCAATTAAAACAGTCGTATATCAAAGCGTGGGATGTTATGTTGTTAAACTGAGATACACTTGCATCCCGCGTTTGATGATGGTCACTTGAAGGTAATACACTTGCATTTGATAGTGGTCAGTTTTTCTGAACTGTAATTTAAAACTTGGATATTGTCGGTCACGGTTTCAGTTGCAATTCTGGATAAAGATATGCTCTGATCGAAAGATGTCCATATTAATCGCGAGATAAGAAATAATATCTTCAGTTTTGGCGACAAGACAACTTTCAGGAAAACTGTGTAACAGCTGTATTATAAAAATGTTCTGAACAAAATACGAAAACATTGCATGAGTAAATGAGCACTTATTTTTCATGAAGTAGTGATTAGAATATTACATACATATATTGACTTTGAAGTAGAGATTTATAGGATTCGTCTCTTAGCCTAGATCGGAAGTCATTTCCATGTGGGTTCGGAGGTCATTACGCGATCATCACCACACAAACGCGAAAGAAATGGTCCTATGTTCTCTTCGAGACAAGCCTAGTTGTAGGCTTAATGACAGAATAAAGACTCCAAATCATAGTTAAATTTATAACGAATTTTATAATTATTTATAATTTAAATAATATTTAACTGAAAACTGTCCATGCTGTACTGCTTTAAGTCTTATAAATGCTATTTTTGTTTTAATTTTACTCCAATCACGACCCAATTTAAGAATGATGAGGTTTTCTTGTCTGAGCCATTTCTTGTCCTTACTTAAATATTGGCATTTATTGAGTTAAAACTAAATGTTACCCTTTGAATGGATGTGGAGCTGCACTTTAAATGGAAAAAACGTATTTCCAATATATCTTTACCGAGCCTGTTAAGCTCACATGCCTGCCTTCTTTACCCGTAGCTAATCCATGAGATGTAAACTGAGGATACAGAAATTTGCTGTCACTACCCTGAGATCAGAAAAACATGTAAATATATTTGGCGAGTTAATGGAAATAGGAGATTACGTCCAGCAGTTCAAACACAGTGTTGCGAATCGCAGGAGTTGAATTTAGTTTCCTATTTTTCCAAAACAAGAAGCACAGCAGTCATACGAGGGGGCTTTAATATTTTCTGAGCGTGACCTTGAATATAGTGGTTGGTGGATGAACGACGTATCGTAAAGTATGCATCTCTCTTTAGATACGTAAACTTCTCGCATGATAGCGGTGTCATCATTTGAGACAAGACCACAATCTATTGAAGTCTATAAGGTGAAAATGGATGAGAGACAGATGAAATTTCAGGAACGAGCGGTGATTGAATTTTTGTCGAAAGAAGGTGAAATGCAAGTTAGTATTCATCAACAGATGGTTCGTCTGTATGTCAGTGGTGCACTGTCATATGCCACAGTCAAAAGATGGGCTTCTCCCTTTAAACGGGGAATAAACTCTTTTGGTAACGATCCTCGGGTGGAACTCTCAGCTGACATGACCACAGGAGAAATTTGCCTGAAAATGTAGGACCATTTGATGTCAAGACAGCGAATCTATATAACACAAATTGCTGAGGAAATGAAATTAAGTATTGTCTGTGTTTGGACTATTTTGCAAGAGCAGTTAAAGATGTCAAATGTCTGAGCGAGATGGGTACTTTTATTTTTGACACTTGAGATGAAGATTTATTGTGCTAAATGAATAAATTCGGGTTCAACATGACCACACAAACCGCGAACCAGTAATCTTCTATTCCTTTATTGTGATTGGTTATGAACGTGGCTTCACCATTTGGACATTGATACTAAGCAAAAGATCATGCAGTGCAAAACACCACGGATCACCAGCAGCGAAATTGCGCAAAACATAAACATCTGCATGGAAGAATATGGATACCAATTTTTAGGACTCAAGAGGATTGCTTTTATTAGATCACTTGCATCACTAAAAGAGTAGAAATGCTGCTTATTATTCCGAGCTATTGTGACAATGGCGTGAAGCCATCAAAAGAAAACGGCGAGCGAAATTCTAACAAGTCATTTTGCATCACCAGGACAATTCTCTAATCTATACTGCCGATGTTTCCGTGCAAGCTGTGACAGAATGTGGCTTTAAATTTCTTCTCCACCCACCTTACTTACCTGCCTTCGAATCTAGTCATTTTATCCTCTGGAAAATTTCAGAAAAATGTCTGCGACTTAGGCGTTTTGCGGATGATTTTGAACTGAAAGAGGCAACGAAATATTAGTTTGACGATAAAGATGAAACATATTTCGCATCTGGAATTCACCATTTCGATGACATAAGCAACCAGGGTATTAAAATCACAGAAGACTATGTGGAAAAATAGAGGTGAGCTTTTTAAAAATAGAATATTGCCACTGAATGTTTTGTTTTTAGACTTGGAACTTACAGAACACACCACGTAGTACTCATCAAAACAACAAACGGAAGAAATTTATTTTCACGTTTTGACAGTGATGTGTTGGTGAGTGAGTGATATGACTTGACACTCCCTTTGCTCGCTACGTGCGGCTGAACTGAACTTTGAACTGTTTCCAATAGCAAATTACAGGTCGTCGCCTATGAATTCCACTCTGATTTACTCAACATGTAGTCAAGCAGAACGCTTGATGGGATATTATTATCCTTTTATTGGTATTCCACCTTTTTGTCAGAGTAAGATGAGAACATTTTCTGTATCAGTAATGACGTTTTATTTTTTCAATGCAGCGTTCATCAATAGGAAAAGGGGTTTCCTTCAAGCGGATAATGCCCCAAGTCATTCCTTTCAAATCGTCGATCGTAAACTACAGAAAATTGAAGGTCAAGATCGAACTCCACACAGCTCGGACGATGCCCCATACGATCACAACCTGTTACGCTTTTGATACATTTCCTACAAGGACATCAATTTACTTAAGTGGTTGATTCGAGTTTGTAATCCGAAGGTGTTTGTCGTTGGAACCAGCTGTGTGATGAAGCCCTGTAATCATGATTTCCATAGTACGGCGGAAAAGGACTACATAAAACGCAGCATGTTTCTTACACAATGAGGTGAAGGTATATGAATTTGTTCCATCATCAAACGTTTAAACTGATAACTTTGACATTCTGTGTGCTAAACAGCAGTGTTAGGATAAAAAATATCCAACCACATTTCCACAAATTAGTTCGGCTGAGCATTATTCCTCTTTCAAACTATGGAATCGCACCGTTATGTTATCACATGATGATTGGTTATTTCTTTTCAAATATCAGGGCGTTTCCAATCGTTTCTACACATTTTTTAGAACAACCAAACATTTTAAATTTTTTATCGCGAACATACAGTAATTCATTTGTCAAACGTTTAAAAAAATTTCCTCCATTCTCAATTTTCATTTAAGTTTCCGTACCTACATTTTCTGCACCACAGAGCCATGAAAATTATGGCAATAAATTCAGAAATTTCATTCTGAATTTCTTACATTTTTTACAATCTATGGTGTTTGTTATACCATGGTTTCACACCACAATACTGAGAAAGCAGAACGGAGCAACAAGCTCGTAGCATATGAACGGGAAAACACTCATAGCTCCATGCCTATGAAAACAGCTCAAAGTTTACATATTTTGTAATCCTTATAACGATTTGTGGAACTTGACTAGAATTCGATAGGGAATAATGAAAAATATTATCATTGTGCTGAAAGTCTTGGTATATCTCATTTTAAAAAAATATTTTAAGTTCAATATAATTAGTAAGGAGAAAAGAAATTCTTGAAAAACTGTAAGTTTTTCTTTTTTTTATGTTCCACAGTTCATATTGATACTAGTAATAATGCTTCAATGTAAACCAGATCTATTAATAATATATTTTATTTAAAAGATGTATAAAATTATCTGATGTAATTTTCCTTACTTGAGTATATACTAATATAAATTATTACTTAGGTTGTTACCAATTTTATGTAATTAACTATATTTTCACTTGTTCGTATTCCCAAAACTGAAGTCATGCTGTTTAATTAAACACAGGTAAAATTGTGCAGTAATTAAATTGAAATATTTAGTTCTTTAATTTTATTATGAAGAAATTCAAATGAATTCCAGGATATCCTTTCATCATTTATTATCCATGAGCTTTAGCTCACGTCCTAAGCAAGGAACTTCAACCAATTTTTTTTCCGAAATTTTAGTTTGATCATTACGAAAATCAGTGAAATACAAATGACAAGTAATTATTTTTAATGCTTTCTGTTTTCACCTTGATTCCCGTTACAAATCGTATTCCCCTTTTCTCATGAACAACTGTTAAAACTCTGATTTTAAAAAAATATATTTGTGTAAAATATCATTCATCGAAGATATAATGTTCATATTAGTACTAATTAATAACATGGAACTATGCACCAACTAATTCGAAAAAGCATCATGACAGCTCAAAATAGCATAAATCTATTAGAAATCAGAATTTCTTTGCGTAGAAAAATAATCAGTTTCTCAACTTTCACGCATTAGTCAGAGCGCTTTCTCTAGGAAAGTAGACAGTGAACTGAAAAATAGAACGATTTAACAATTTGAAAGCGGTGACTTATCTCAACGATAAACTAACAGATGTGAATTTAATTATCTATTCAAAGGCACGAGGCGTCATGTTAAAATAACGATATTAAATGATATAGGATAAAATGAATAATATTCACGTTACGATCAATTTCACAATACAGCTGGAGCCCAATAATTTCTTGCCTTATCTGGATATTTTACTAAGCAAACTGCCTGAAAATCTCCTTTGTACACAGGTCTAATACATGTATAAACCAACATCCGTCCACAACTTGATGCTCCGCAGCTCATTCTGCCCCTTTAATTGCAAGATAACTTTCTTTCGTTCCCGAATTAGAAGAGTTCCTTCCGTCTCATCAGATATTCCTTCTAGGTAATGGGAATTAAAAACCGTTGTCGTATTGGCCACTCAAACTTATTACATAACTATATCGAAAAAAAAAATAAATAAAAAAAAAAAAAAAAAAACAGAACAAATCATGTTTATCTCTATGCCGCAGCTTTGTTACCTGGGCTTAGTTCCCTATATATCAAGTGTCTCCTACCTACTCAAGAACTCGCTGAAGAAGATGAACTTCGATGCTGGCATAACGTCTGCGACATTTTTATATGCCACGCTTGACAGGAATATTAACAAGCGCCATGTTTTCAACTAGGCAGATACTATGCCAACTCTCTAGAATATCCGGACGGCTCCAAGCGACAGTGCATTGGAATAACCAAGCATTCATCTAGACTTACAGTCAATGAACATAAACGTGAGACAAAGAACAATAAATTAACCACTGCCCAATCCAGATAAGTCAAATTCAGTTTCTGTTCTACTATGCGTGATGACATAAAGAGATTAGCTTCTTACTCAACCCCTAAATCTACTGCCATTCACGAAACTTTGCAGATCTTTACCAACAGTGAGTGATGCAATGATCGCTTCCCACTGGAGATGCCACAAATTAGTAACCAGTTGTTCGAACACTGAATACCTTTCTTTTATTACCGGGAATCCTCATGCTAAACAAACATGACTCCTCGGGTCTTTGAATCAGTAATTACATTCGCATCTGTGCGTTTATTGTACAGTAACCGCGTTCAAATTGTTGAAGTGTCCTATTATTCATTTTGTAGTTTGCTGTCTGTTAAGTAACTTGAAAATTTTATCTGTTTGATAAGCGAAATCTTGAAAACTGATTTCTATTCTACAATAAGAAATTTTGATGACTAGCGCAATTATATTATTTTGAGAAATATTGTTATTCAATAAACTCACAATTATACAGCGAATTACAGAATTTATAACCAGCAAAACATAATCTAATATTTTTTTAAATAACTTCCTCTGTATTTTTTTTTCTACATTTTTCTTCTCTTTCCTTGGACCTTTTGTAAATTACATGAAGACAGGTCTGGAAAAGAAATTTATCTGACGATATTATTAGAGTTATCAGATGTAGAGCTGCTACTGTAGCACGCTCCATGTACAGTAGCACGGCGTATTGCTACAAATACAAAATGTAGTTGTAGAACTTACTCGCTACAATTGTAACGTATACTCTAGATTCAGTTTCTTTTTTATTTTACTATATCTTGTTATTTTATTTTCCTATGCAAATTATCTTCTCACTTAACGAGATGTTGTTTCTCCCGCTGAATTATATGTGGCAACGAGTGTAAGTCATGACGTGGTGGTATGCAGTATATATAGGCGCGCTCAAGTATACCAAAGAGCTTCGTTTTTATGTGATAGGTTCTTCCTGATTATTGATATGCGATTTACCTACGTTTCTACGATATTACAATAGTATGAAAGTACGGGCTATCAGTAGTTGTGTTATTTTGGAGTGTGTATTTGAGTAATACCAGGAGCTCCCCAATAAAAGGTTAAAAGTGAGTACGTTTTCTTAGTTCATTTTATTGTCAGACCTCTGTCTGGCCGTTAAGTCTATTTCATTGAGTGTTTACGTTAAGTTCAGGGTATATTGTGTTTACCGCTCTAATAAGGAGCTTTCAAGGTACTAATGTACTAAAACCGAAGTTATATTACTGATATTCAAGATAATGAGGAACGCTGAGTTGGAGGATCATATCGACTTATACCATATTCCTCAAGATTTCAAAGTGTAAATAGCAGGCACTTGCTTGAAAGACGCCACTAAGACCTGTTATCAGCAGTGGAGAGTATCGAACCCGGATTCTCGTTATGAGAATTTCCGAGCGGAATTTTTAGAAGTCTTTCCTTTCGGCCTCAGTCGAGCTGGCCTTGCACAACAACTTTTTTCTCGTAAGCAAGGACCCAAAGATAACCCTGTTGCGTTTGCTTTAGAAACAACACGCTTGTATAAATTATGGGATCCACATGCCAGTCATGTCGACATGTTGGAGACCCTATTGCAACAGCTGGATGCATTTCTACAGGATTTTTTGAGGTCCGACACCCTGCTGCAATACATGAATGCCTTCGCCTCATACGAACGTGTGAGGAGCGACACGGCAAACATGGACCAACTGAACATGCTCGGGAACCCCGGGAGGCTTATCACGAAAATCCTCAGCAGCATAATAGGCCTAATGACTTTCAACACGAGCGTACACAGGTGCAAGTCCAAGCATCATACCTACCTCCGCATAGAAGAGTGGTACACCAACCGCTAGTTTCTAAACAATTTTCTGGGTACAGTACAAATGCACAGTATGCTCGACCCCGTTCCAATCCGCAGAATTCGGAACACTTTTATGCTAAGGGCAATAATGATTTTTCTGCCCGTGCTGAGGGAAGAAATAATAGAAATGGAAATTTCAACAGAAATGCCGAGTTCCCGCGGCAGTTTTCACGAAGTTTTTCTAAGCGTGAAACCTTTACCGATACCAGGCCGGGCCGAGGTTTCAGACCGCATGAAAATACAACCAGGAATCTTTTAAACTTCCAAAGGAAGTAGACCATGGGTCGGCACTGCTCCCTGATACCAAGAATTCTGACCCTAATATAGTATTGTTGACTGTCCAAACTCCTCAGTTGCCTGATGTGTTATTGATAATTGAAGATATTATTGTCGAGACAAAGTTCGCAGTGGTTCTGAAATATCAGCCCTAAATACGAAGTTTTGCACTGAATGTTTTCTTGCAATACACGTCCAGCCTGCGACGCAGTATTTGCGAGGTGCAAATAACGAAATATTCAGTATCACAGGAACTGTCACATTATCTCTAGGGCTGTGAAAGGCTCGTTTTACGCATTCTTTTCTGCTCATAGAGGACCTACCTGTTAAATGTCTAATGGGCATAGATTTTATCAATACTTTTAAAGTTACCATGAATTTCGAACAACATGTTATTTCCTTTCCGGAACCTGTCGAAGTGATTTCTAAAGATCCTATAAACATAACGAATTTGTTACTGAGTAAACAACTGAATGAGAGGCAACGAAACCAGCTTTCTCAACTTTTGAATGAAAGACCTGGTTTATTTTCCGACCAACACGGTTTAACACAGGTGGTTTATCACGTCATTGACACTGATGATTCGAAACCGATAGCGACGAAACCTTACCCTTGTGCTCCCCATAAAAAAATGAAATGCAACGTCAAATTTTAGAGATGATTAAATAGGGCATAATAAGGGAATCAACAAGCGCCTGGGCCGCACCTGCTTTTCTTGTTCCAAAGAAACAACCCAACGAATTTCGTTTCGTGACAGATTTCCGCAAGCTAAACCAAGTCACGAAAGCGATAAATTATCCACTACCTGTCATGTCGCATATTTTGCATGACCTATCGTCAACTAAATGGATGTCAACCTTGGATTTGGCGAGTGGATATTGGCAGGTTGCGGTACATCCAGACTCCGTAGGTAAAACAGGCTTTGTGACTCCTTTTGGGGCTTATGAATACCTGCGTATGCCCTTTGGACTAGCCTCTGCACCTGCTACTTTCCAAAAGCTTATGGATACGGATCTCAGACCTGTTCTAGGTCCCCATGTGCATGAATATTTGGATGACATTATTATAACATCTGAGACTTTTGACGAGCACCTTTCTCTGCTCAAACAGGTGTTCCAACTCATATACAATGCTGGCTTGATGTTAAAACCTAGTAAATGCCAGATAGCGAGGGACGAGATTGTATATCTGGGGTTGAAAATCACTCCCCACGGCTTATTTACGGATGATGAAAAAATAAGGCCTATTGTTGACTTTCCACGGCCAAAAACAGCCAAAGAACTATCACGCTTTCTGGGAATGACCGGATGGTATCAGCAGTTGGTCCCCGCTTATTTTACAATCTGTGAGCCATTGTATGCTTTGAAACGTAAATACAAGAAGTTTGTTTGGACACCTGAGGCTAACGCAGCGTTTGAAACTCTGAAGTCTGCGTTGACTCAGCCTCCAGCATTAGCTTTCCCAGATCATACTAAGGAATTTGATATTTACACTGACGCATCCGGAGTTGGTCTTGGTTGCGTTTTGTCACAAGCTGGGCATCCAATAGCTTTTGCGTCCCGTACTTTAGCCAAAGCTGAACGCAATTATTCAGCTACGGAACGCGAATGTCTTGCTGTAGTGTATGCTCTTGAAACATTTTACTGTTATCTCAACGAATTGACAGTTAATATAATTACGGATCATTCTGCCTTTCAGTATTTGAATTCTGCTAAGCACCTCTCTAACAGACTTATGAAGTGGGCTCTTAAGTTACAAGAGAGCAATATCAAAATTTCGTACCAGCCAGGTCATAAGAATCAATTACCGGATGCATTATCTCGCGTCCCGATTAGTGGGGTTCCCACAGAAACTACTCCTGGATGTTCGCCTTTACTTTTAATAGCTGATATAACATGCAGAGAGCAGATAATGGCAGAATTAGTAAATGATCCAGATTTTGGGGAAACCTATAATGTTTTGCTTGCGGGTTCACCACAACAAAGCGACCCTTGTCTGGCTGAGAGGTCACAGCATTTTGAAGTCATGGAGGGTCTTCTTTACTATAGGAAATCTAGGACTACTAGGGTAGAGTTTCGCCCATGTATTCCGCAAAACCTTAGAATGGCCCTTTTAAACGAATTTCATGACAAACCCATTGCATGCCATTTAGGTATTCGCAAGACCCGTTGTAAATTGCGGGATGTTGCCTATTGGCCTGGCATGTACCAAAGTGTGCTCGCATACGTTAAATCATGTCACTTGTGTCAGACTTATAATTACCGTAATGTAAGACCGGCCGGTCACTTGAAATCTAGTTCAAGTTCTCATGTTTTTGACATTATTTTAGTAGATTTATTGGGACCTTATCCTTTATCTGTTAAAAACAAAGTTCGTTACGTTTTAGTATTAACCGATAATTTCTCGAAATGGGTCAAGGTCTTTCCCATTAAAGCCGCTACGGCGGAAGTTATTTGTAATGTATTCATTAATGAAGTATTCTCTAGATATGGTGCACCTAATCAAGTAGTTTCGGATAATGGTCCCCAATTTATTTCTGACATTTTTGAGAGAATGTGTGCGAGACTACACACAAAGCATAAATTCATTTCCCTATATCATCCCCAGAGTAATCCCGCGGAACGAGTAAACCGCACGCTAGTTAAAATGATCGCTACATTTGTCACGGATCATCACGAGCGGTGGGACGAACATCTTGAGCTTTTTTGGTTCGCCCTCCGCTCGTCTGTTCACGAATCTACTAAGTTTACTATCGCAGAACTTTTTTGGGTCGAAAAATTGAGACCCCTTTTGAAAATTTAACGGGGATTATCGACGAACTAAATCAGCGACTAACTCCGCAATCAGTACGAATCATGGCAGAGAGAGAGCTCGTGTTGCAATTATAGGAGCACAAGCGGCTCAAGCAAGATACTATAATACTAGGCGTAGGGAACCAGATCTTGTCGTTGGAGATTTAACTCTCTTGGAGACACACTTCCAGTATCTGTTTCTCATACTTTAGTAAAGAAATTTGCACCTAGCTACGAAGGTCCATATCAGGTGGCAAATGTGTATGAAAATAACATTGTCCTTGAAAAACCTGACAATCAATTTCAATACGTACACGTTGCTCAGTGTCGCAAGTATCATGAACGAAATATAGATTTTATAATCAACTCTACTCAACCTTCTGTTTCACAGACTCAAGAGTCTATATCACACGATCAACTTCCAGAAATTTTGGACGAACCGACAAACCTTTTTGAAGAATCTCCAGTGATTTTTTTCTTCACCCTCCCCTCCACAATACTAGCTTCCAAGAACGCAACCTGATTCTACCATAAGACGAAGGCTTGAATCAAGTTCTTTAAATTCCAGTAGCATTCCCTTCCCTCCAACCATTGCCGAGACTATTGCTGCACCATTCCCTAATAACTCTGCCCCAACACAAGCTCCTACTTCCTTGAAAACCTCGTCAGAGAGTATTCCAATAGGCAGAAATAAACATCGCCCTGCACGACCACTAACTTACAGCAGCGACTCAGAGTCATCACATATTTCTGATTTACCAGATATAGACAAAAGTTTGACTATTCCTATACGTCAGACACATATTACAAACCGTCCAGCAACACCAAAAGCAGGTCGAAAACGCAACTTGTCTCCCCAATCTGCTACGCCTCAACAGCGACGAAGGCAGAGATCCTTGCATCCACCCGGGTTTCACCCCTGGAACTTACGCTCAGGGCAAACAGGGCCGATGCCTGCTTCTACTGTCATGCCAAAAAGTAGAAAGAGAAAACAAGCGATGTGGCCGGAGCCACGTCCCTTCAAAAAAATGCTGGAAGGACAACACGGGCCCCAGCACAAAGGGACAACATATCGAAAGCCTGATGGAGCCCGCTCCTGTCAGACGCAGGAAATTCCTGACCGACAGACTTCAGCCGTTCCTGACCGTTCCTGTCAGACGCAGGGAATTCCTGACCGACAGACTTCAGCCGTTCCTGACCGTTTCTGTCAGACGCAGGGATTTCCTGACCGACAAACTTCAGTCGTTCCTGACCGTTCCTGTCAGACGCAGGGAATTCCTGACCGACAGACTTCAGCCGTTCCTGACCGTTCCTGTCAGACGCAGGGAATTCCTGACAGAAAGAATTCAGAATTTCTTGACCGACAGACTTCAGAATTTCTTGACCGACAGACTACAGATGTTCCAGATCCATTCAAGTCGCAGAAAAGATCCGCGTCACCAGAATTTACCAGTCCGATTTGGCCTGGAAAAAGATATCGTACTAGTGTTTTTTATGCGTCCTCGAGATAAGCAAGTTCTCGTGGACAGGTTATTTTCTCATTATGTTGTTGTTCCTGCACGACCAGTTGGCGTGACAGAATTTTTTTTCCGTGTGGGCCTACGCATTTTTTTTGTGATATATGTAGTTTTATATATATATATATATATATATATATATATATATATATTCTACTTCCGTCTACTCATCCGAATGTTTTTTTATATATATGTGTGTTAGGGGTAAAATAGTGAAAATTGTTACTGTTAGGCAGCTACGGGCAATCTTCGCTGCTGATACAGTTTGTTTGTAATCAACGATAAATATATATAGAGTTGAAAATATGAGGAAGTAAAATGAAATCAAAAAAGTGATTCCTGCTGGGCAGAATAAAAATAAGGTATGTCGATGCAGGTTTGTTCTGTACATGTATAAAAAGTGTTTCCTGCTTCACAGACGACAATAGCTGCGGACACAGGTTTACTGAATTTGTTACGCCAAGCTTGAAGTTGTAAATACTGCTGATACAAAAAAAAATAAAAAATAAAAGGTAGGACGATAAACGTCAGTCAGCGAAATGTAAGACTACACTCAAAATTTGATAGGTTTTTCAAAAAAAAATATATATATATATATATAAGGGGGAGATAATGTAAGGTATACTCTAGATTCAGTTTCTTTTGAATTTTACTATCTCTTTTTATTTTATTTTCCTATGCAAATTATCTTCTCACTTAACGAGATGTTGTTTCTCCCGCTGAATTATATGTGGCAACGAGTGTAAGTCATGACGTGGTGGTATGCAGTATATATAGGCGTGCTCAAGTATACCAAAGAGCTTCGTTTTTATGTGATAGGTTCTTCCTGATTATTGATATGCGATTTACCTACGTTTCTACGATAGTACGAAAGTTCGGGCTATCAGTAGTTGTGTTATTTTGGAGTGTGTATTTGAGCAATACCAGGAGCTCCCCAAAAAAAGGTTAAAAATGAGTACGTTTTCTTAGTTCATTTTATTGTCAGACCTCTCCTCTGTCTGGCCGTTAAGTCTATTTCATTGAGTGTTTACGTTAAGTTCAGGGTATATTGTGTTTACCGCTCTAATAAGGAGCCTTCAAGGTACTAATGTACTAAACCCGAAGTTATAATACTGATATTCAAGATAATGAGGAACGCTGAGTAAAAAATAAATTCCATATTCTAGGAATTTATTGCACGTGCGTGCCTTACCTAAACAAACTCTAGCACTTTGAAGATTAAGCACACTTTAGCTACGTCAAGTAACCTTCCAATAACCCTAACGGGACTTAACGTAAGCTTTCCTGCACTACACGTCCAGCCGGAGAATTTTCTTCATTATACAATTTGTAGTAGCGTGTAGCCGAAAATTATGCAATATTTTGTGCTACTTTCAAAAAAAGTAGAAAGAAAAATCATAACATCACGTGATAATTTCATACTCTCTCTATCACTCCAAATGCAAATCAAGAGTATGTGTTTGGGCTGTACAACGATTCTTTACTGAAATGGATCGGTTGAAGTTCTAGTGCTAATGCTCTCGAGCCGAGTTCGGGAGGACATTTCTGAACGATGCGGCGACTGGGGTAAACAACTGGATTTTTACACCTATATCTTTCGTGTAATGTTCTGTTAATTGTTCGCCTAGATTCTTGGTTCCATTAGCAGAGGAGGGCTTTTCCGAGATTCGAGACTACGGTTGCACACTGAAGGAAATATTTCATATTAGCCAAATTAAGAATTATAAGAACTGTTTGCAGTTTAATATTTGAAAACAAGATTACATAAAATATATTTGAGATAATTTAGTTGAAAACTTCAACCCGTTCATGACTGGTGTAATAGCTTTTCAGTCGGTTAACATTAAAGCATTTACTGACATATAAAGAAGATTGAAATATATATTGCTTTTTTCAGATTAATTTTTCGTGTAAAAAGTAAAACAGTGTTTTTTGTTGACAGGAATGCAAGACTCGTCTTTTTCACATATTAAGAAGTATATAATCGCTATGCATATTATCCGACCAATTTGCAATTGATCCCATCTTGTAATGCAGAGATGCAGACTAGTCTATGAAAAAAGTGAGGATGTAACTTTTTTTTCCTCGCTTTACGGCGATGTGATTTTCAAGTTTTCTAATGTTAAAGTTATATAATGAATAGCAACCTACGCAACAGTTATTTTATTTGCCGCCTTAAATAAAATCTTGTAGTTGATCGATGCATTTGCAAAGAATATTTCGAAATAATTCGGCACATCTTTTCAAAAATTGAATTTTACCTACTACTTAGAGAACCGTACATAAAGACCAACAAACTGGAAATCCAAAAAGGAATCGCGTTCTGTACCAAAAAAATGTGGCGAAAATGTTGTAATTACAATATTTCTATGTAATATTGAATTTCACTGCCAGAAAAGCGACTTCACATTAGTTACATTTACAAACACATATTTTCATTCAGAGCGGAAAACGCATTGTGGTAGTGTGATATAAAAACAGAATGTTTATATTTTTGCACTGAGATTCGAAACTTAAGCTACAACTAGGTTCCAATGGACGATGATACTACGGAAATTATTGTATCAGAATAAAAAGACTCATATTAAATAAGGTAATCCCATGAAAGGACGCAAAATCATTTATACTAACATCTCTGATAGATATAGAACGAAGCACAATAATGGAATAAAAGATATATGATACTTTTGATCACAATATGTAAAACGCAGGTCAAAGTATTGCGATACATGAAACATTATTGCGATAAAAAGTACCATAAGAACAAACGAGTGTCATGCGAACATTGCAATTTCTTCTCTCTCACCAAATGTTTGCTCGACGGTTAATCATGTGACACTGTTTTAGAACTTAGAGCACTTAACGCAGAGCCATCATAAAAAATAAAAAGCGTTTTTCCACGCACGAATAAAACGTGTGCGATCGGTGTGAGATGTATTTATAACTTAATATCAGACACAGGATACGTGAAAAACTTCCTTTTTTTCAATTATTCTGATTCACAAGGTAAAGCGAAATGAGTATTGTATAAATGAGTAAGGATGCAATTATTGATATCATATATATTTGAAGAAATTCTCTCCCTTTTTTTTATTCAGGGCGAAATTAATATCTCATTTATATATTGTTCAAAAAAAGTTTTCGGTAAAATATTTGAAACATCGGCTTTTAGTATTAGATAAACAAAAAATTATTTCTTTAGTTTGGCGTTCTGTACTCAGATTACGTGCTGTGCAACGCACAGAAACGAAAGAACTTCAAAAATAAATATACCGTTTTATGACGAGTACCATGTTGGCTGTTAACATTTTTTTGTTGGATTGGAAGTTTAACGACCACTGTGAGTAACTCAATGGGCTATAAGCAGTCGGCCGTCCCTAATTTTAGGGTCACTGGTTCCAGGGAAGGAAGTGACCCAGTGCCGTAAGACAAACACAACATCCATGCCTAAACGGGAATCGAACCCAGACCCCTTTTGGACGAATGATCAGAGGCCATCGCTTAGACCACTGCGCCACCGTGGCGGAGCTGTTAACATCCAGTTAACAGCCTACATGGCACCCGTCATAAAATTTCGATTACTTTTTTTATCGTTCTGGTGTACTTAATATCTATGAACAACTCCACGTATATTCGTGCCTTTGCATCCTACAGAAAAAGCTAATCATGATATGGTCATGCATTTTCTTTCTGCTGTAAAAAAGGTCCTGTTTATATTAAGGTTTGCCCGTCCGTCGTTTGCTGTGGACATCGTATCTCGACAATTATTGGCCCGATCGGAAAAATATTTTTGCATTCGGAAGCTTGAATTGTGCGAATGATGATATTTTCTTTCGTTTTTTACGATGTAAAATTTTGCTGCTAGAGGGCGTTAAAGCAGATGATATCGAACTCAAAATACATTATATTCCGTATATGTGCTTATAAACATCGATTAAAAAGTTATTCTGACTTTCTATTCCATTTACGTCGAAGAGTATTTTTCGTTATAATAACTTTTTCAAGCTGCTAGTTGTTTCCCGCTAGCGTACTTAAAGTAAATTGCGTTTTTCCCGATATCTGTGCATCCAAGACTCCGATTTGAAATTTTTTTCTGTGAATACAGCTTGTGATGGGAAATATTTTACATAGTTTCTAATTGTTAGTAAAGGATGGTTTTGGCACCATAGGGTTAATTGTTAAAATCTCCTTCTGATGTATTTGCCACAAAATCTGGACTTCTAAAATCTCAATTTAAAAAAATATTTCGTGCATCGATGCCACTCACGTCGATAAACGTTTTCGGAATATTTTCTTCTTAAAATATTGCATGGTGGTTCCACCGGGGGGCATAGATGTATATCTTCTTTTTGTCAATATTTCTAATTCTAAGAGCCACATTTGAAAAAATTATTTTTTGCAGGATAGCATTTCCGGTTCGTAATGTTTTTCATATCATTTTAAAAATGTCAAGTAATTCAAAGACTTTCCGCTAGAGGGCGCTGTGGTGAATTGTGTTTTCCACGGTATATTTATGTTTCTAAAACTCCGATCCGAAAAATTCTTCTTCTGTCGCATTCAGCTCCTGTTGGGAATTGTTTTCTATACATCTAATAATTTCTAATATCTAGTACAGGACGGTTTCTCCAGCATGGGTCATAAGCGTTAATTTCTGCTTCTCATGTATTCCCAGCAAGATCTCAGCTCCTGAAAACTCAACTGAAAAAATTCGTTCGAGGAATGATACCGCTCACATCGAAAAACCATTTTAGAATATTTTCTTCTTAAAATAATGTATTTGTTTCCCTCCAAAGGGCATAGAAGTATATCACATATTTGTCAATTTCTCTGCTTCTAAGAGTCAGATTTGAAAAATGTTTTCTTTCTTGGAATGCATGTCTGCTGCGAAATGTTTATCATATAATTTTAACTTTTTTCTTAACGCACAAGACTGCCACCAAAGGACCAAATGTCTCTATTCCAATTCAATAATCTATATTCCGTGTTCCAATACAGTGATCATCTCTATTCCAATGTCTCTATTCCGTTTACAGCGACTAAAAACCAGGTTGAAAAAACTTCTTTCTTCGCCAGAAGCTACTGTTTTCCATGCCGGTGACATTGACTTTGAATAGCTTTGATATATTTTATTCACGTCAGAACGGATTCAGAAGACGTGCTCAGTACACCCGAAATTTAGATGTCATATTTCTTGTTTAATTTACTTCCAACGTATTGCGCTGTCCGCAGCATGAAAGATAAGATATAAGTCAGTATAATGAAATAGGTTTCGAAACGATTGAAAAAATTAATTCTGATATAGCAGTTTCGTTTACCACTTCACTCATGTCAGGCACTGATAAATTTCGTCAGGATTTTCAGTTATTTAATTGAGGATTCCAAAAGGTCGCAGCAGTGTACAGAGGACATGTTTGATCCTACTTGCCCAAAGAAGAAAATACGTTAACTTTCATTTTTTTATTTATGTGTATATTCACCCCAGAAATGCCCATATTCATTGGACTTAATGATTTGCAATCTGAAGCAAGTAACAACTCAAAAATATGGTTCACCTAAACGTCTTGAGTGCAATAAGCATAATTTTAAGTATTTTAATTGCCTTTAATTGTGGATGCGTGTTTTACGTATACAATTGAAAATATTTTTTCAAAATTACTAGAAGTGTGTGCTGTATTACAGAAGAAGGAACTTTAATAACGACACTGACGAACTGCTAAATTTTGCAAATATTTTAGAAATATTTAACGATACTGAGTAAGCATGCAGAGTAGATGATTAATATTGCACACCATAGTTTCCTTACTCGGATTCTTAATGGTGTCTTTTGGTAAGATGTGAAAATCTTGTCAATTAACTTTCTTGCAAAACGCATACCCTATTACGCTCAAGAAGCCTTAAATTGAGTGGGATTTGCATAATATCCTTTGTAGTTTAAATTTGGCAGTTCTCAGAGGTGACGAAGCTTCAAGCAAACAGACAAATGTCGGAACGAAACAATGTAGATAACATAAGGTAATGGAGAAGCAGAATAGAAAGCTTGAAATGTTCCTTCATTACTGAACGACAAATCACAGGTCGTAACCATGTTTCCGTGTAGTAGGAGATTAAATAATGAAATGGAGGGTATACAGGAAAAGTTAGTGCTTCCATATTATAGTTTAAAGTTAATTTTTGCAAATTGATATCACGGATGCTGAACGATTTGCTTACAAATCGTTGTACAGATAAATAGTAGACTTCAGAGTGCTGAAGGTGACTGAGTTGCGAACAAATGACAGCTGCGCAGAGTCATTTTGGGAACTATGAGAATAGATTGATGAAATTTCAGCAGTTTTTACTTTTCATTCTTTAACACGTACTGTTCTGATACCATTCATTTAAAGAAAAACAGCTAGAATCTCACACAAGTTATAGAGGTAGATCAAATGCTCTCGTTGTTTTCCTTGTCCTTCGACTAAGCTTCTGATATCAAATGAACAAAAGTCGTATTATCTGGTACAGTTGCAAATGTTAATTCAGTCTCCGTTTTTTGTTATCATCAAGAAACAGCAGGTGGTGGTAAACAGCAGCTTTTCTTGTTATTTATGACCACATGTTTCCCGAAGAACATGCGAAGGGCTATGAAATATTAATTTAGATCTCGCTCTATACACGAGTAAATGCTTCACGTTGAATGTATTGTACTTTACAAGGCATTAGGTAAATCATATATATCATATTTTTTTTTGACTGTGGTAGAAAAATTTGCAGTATATAATCTGAAAATTAGAGTATATATAAATAATATTATTTCTATTGAAAGACCCATTAGTGAAGATGTATTTTGATGAAGGAACGTCTTTCATTGCCCCCCCCCCCAATTAAAGAAAAATATGACTGTTTGGCGTACAAAATTTTGTCGAATGGTATCTCCTGTCCACAACACTAGGGTCTCGATAGAAACTTGGGATCCCTTAAACAATCTTCTCATTGGGCCACGCTGAATTTTGGGGAAACCAGTTGGTCAGAATGTCACTGGACACGGATGAACATCGTCCTTTTCTGTGGTTAGGATATTTGGCAAGTTTTATCATCTTTTACAGATTATTGGCGGGTTATATCACCTTTAGTTATTTGCAGACTGTATCATTTGTCATCTTTTGGCATGGTTACTCCAAACCGATTAGGTTTTATAAATTATGTGAAGGTATTCGACATTAAAGAGGAAATAAGTAAGCATATATTTATCAGAAATTTTCATCCCGATGTTTGCTTTGGACATATACTGAATGTAACTAATTGAAATGCAAGCAAATTAACACGAAACTGCTGTGGAAGAACATTTGGAATGAAATAAGATCTGTTTAGACATATTAGAAATTTTCATCTCGATGTTTCCATTGCACTTATACCTAATAAAGCTAATGTAAATGCAAACAAATTAACAAGAAACCACAGTGAAAGAACAATTGGAATGAAATGAGAGCTATTGAGACATATTAGACACTTTCACCTACATGACATTGCCCCTATTTAAAATAAAAATATGTTTTGGCCTACTGATCTGGGCACAGTTCCCACATATGTCTCTTTCACTACAAGTGAAAATTGAGGTACACAAGACACAAGCATTCACTGCAGCAAAACTCAGAATATACAGGTTGCACCCGAAACGGTAAACCCAGGCTTTAGCTTTGGTAATTCCTAGGACTAAACCCATATGAATGAACATGTATTAAGGTCATAGTAACGCGCATTAAACTTCTTGTACTTAAATTCAAAACTTTAGGAATAACAAGTATATATTTCATCCACTATCTATAAAAGTTGGCACGAACTTTAATGTTAATGCGCCGCAATCTTCCGACATCTTGGAAATAATATCTGCTATTTCGGTTTAACGAGGGCTGAATGTACTTCATTTTAACAAAACTGAAAAAAAAATCGATTTCTTTGGTACCCTGGTTACACCTGTAACTCCGTTATAAAAATTATCCATTCAATTTAGTAGTGCGGCCTAATATGTATAATTATAGCAGTACAGATGTACGACGTAGTTCATACAGACGGGAGAACGTACTCTAAACAAAATAGTTTCTGCACTTCATTATATCCGTGACCCGGAATTTTATTTCGTTTTATAAATCAATATTCAGTATATATTTATATACAGGTAATAAGCACAAAAATATAAGTACTAAGCTTGCGGGAAATGGCGGTGCTTCAGACGAGCCAGTCACTAAGACGTTCCGCCAGCAATCACCATTGATAAGCAGATAGACTCCCGAAGTTCTTGTGTTTAACGGAAAACCCGACAGGCTTGTGGATGTTATAAATGCATCAAGAAAGAACCACGACGGCTTTCAACACCGTGTTATTATTGCAGCCACATAGCAGGAGCTTCCGTTTCCAGAACAGATGAACACACTGATGTTTCCAGAGTTAGACATTCTCGAAGGTCGTGTCAGTATTTCACGGCAGCGGTATTCCTCTACAGTAGTGCCTACATTCAGTAGGAAAATGCGTCATACCACAATGCTCTGATTGTTCCAAAAATAATCGCGGAACATGAGGTATTTCCATGGCCTTCAGATCTCCGACATCCATCCAACCGAAAATCTCTGGTTTGTGTCGGAACTTCAAATTCGATCTCCGGATGGCTGAGGAATTTGAAGGCTATGGCAGTACCTCATGTTCCACGATCCATTTTGGAACAGTCAGAACAAATTGTTTCAAAATGGATCACGCACTTTCCTACTGCAGAGGAAATTAAAATTGTTACTGCAGAGGCATTTAATATTAACTTCAAATATGATTAGAAAATTAAAAAGGATCTGCAGGTAAAGTCTTGGTACCAGTTACCACAAGACTTCTTTAGAAATCTTGCAGCATCTTTTACGGGTAAGAACTGTTTTGGAGGAACTTGGAGAAGAACTGACATCACATATATCGGATGGTCATAATGGTTTCGATATATCAATCTCTCTCTCTCTCTCTCTTTGGGGTATATGATTTACAGACCAAAATGCAATTATCTTAATACTCAGTTTTACATTCGCTGTCTTGTAAAATGATACCTTCATTCTATAACAAAGTAATTTGAAATTTGAGGCAAACCACACAATAGAAGTTCAGTTGATATGCTTTCAAATTATTTGTAAACTTCTTGTTCACCGTAATTGTTAAAATTCTGTGTTGCTGTAAAGGTACTTTAATTTTATCGAATTTTCTTGAGTTAGTGGCATGAGAATCATAAATCGTTCTAGCTAATCTTTAGTTGTCGAAAGAGTTTAGTTGCACATTTGAGTGGGCTGCACACCAAGGGATAGAGACCACTCAAACTACCATGGCTTGATGGTGATTTAAAGAGAAATTCTTCTCAAAATTTAATTTAAATAGAAATTCTTCCCAAATTTGATTTAAAGAGAAATTCGTCTCAAAATGTGAATTTAGTAATGATTTGTTTATTTACCGCTGAACCTTTTAAGTATTATTCGTAAAATAATTCAGCCAGAATAACGTAAATTTCAGAAACAGAAAGTAATTTTATATCATCATGCATGTATATGGCATTTAATAACTGGCGTATCAGTTACAGAAGAAAAGAGATATGGAAACTGCCGACGATTTCTTACCATTTATATTTGTATATGATTTTCATAGAGAATTTTCTATATATTTGATGATTCTTCGTAAATGTATTCCGAAAATTTAAAAAAAAAATGGCGAATGCTATAATTTTTTTCCTTTCTTGTATGAGGACCATTCTCCAGGTAATTGTTGTTTCGAGATATATTTTTAAAGACAAGTTCAGCCTGCCTCTGCTTAATTTACACAGGAGGAAACGACTATTTTCATTTCAGCAATTTTTCAACCTTCCTGGTAATTAAACCAGAATGGTGATTGTTTCATAAAATCAGATAAAGTGCATCGAACCAATGAAGAACAAGTTCTCGGTTACTTCAACAACGATTCCCTTTCTTCTCAAATTCGTGACTCTCTACCTTCTTATTCATGAATTTATGAGCTTATCATTTTACCAAGAAGTTTATGGAACAGATATAGCATTTTGTCGAAAAATTGAGGTAGGTAATTTTGCAACAAACACAAAAATTTACTTAACTAATTAACTCTAAATAATCAAAACTGCATAACTGATGCATCAAGTAGCAAGCCACCACATTAAACCAAACCTTATGTTTGAATTCTCATATAAGCACTATGAAAAGTTGAATCAAAGGTACTTTTCACTCAACTGTTCACAATTTATACATCCACATATTGCACAAAATGTTTTACAATATTGCGCAGTAAAAGGAAATATAAGACACTTGTATTTTTTTCTAGAGAAACTACAATTTCGTTTTATTGTCAAGAAATGAAATAGCAAAATCTTTGTCATTCTATCTAAATTTGCGGAATAACAAAAGTTTCTTTCTAATTGGGCAATTTTATATTTTTGCGAAAAGTTTCCCTAATACTTTGAGTTGGTTTTCTTCTACACAGGTAATTTTTACGCATATTTTACTCAAAAATATCGTTTTATCACATTTTACTATTTATTATCTGTTTCAAATAAGATATCAAGAGTGATTTAAGAAAAGCAAAATCTTTATGTAATAAATTTAATCATGAGAAACAACTGATTCATTTCTGCAAAGTGAATTTTTCGAAAACTATGGAAAAGAACTATTCCGATTGTAGCATATTTTTGCAAAATAATCTTCAATCCAACTTTCTAGTGTATAAAAATATATTTGCATATGTTGGCTCTGTTCAAAGAAACGTTTTCGAATGTTATATCTACGCACTTTTCATTTTTGTTGCAATTTATTTCTTCTAGAGGATGCTTTTTGATGCGAAACAATTGTGACCACGGAAAGACTCAGAGCGTGTGAGCTAAACCATTTCTGACTAAATCTTCGCATGGTTATCTCGGAAATTCATGCAGCTAATTACGAGAAAATTTTCAGAAAATAATTTTTAAGTTTAAAGCAAGAGATTTTTTGTATGAACTGTTATATTCTTTTTTTGCATACCACAATCTTTTTTAATTTCCTGCTAGAGGTAATTTCTATAAAAGATATGCATTAATCAGTTGGACTGGAAATTTATGAGAAGGCGAAAGTGATTCCCATCCGTTCCCCGACCGTTTAAAAGAACTATAACGATTTGCCTTAATTTAAATTCAAAATTCAAGGACCCCATGCGCACGTTACTTTTCAATCAAATGATTTTTTCTTGTTTGTTTGGGGTTAAACGCCCCATAATAAGAATAGCAAAATTAGGAATGGAGAAGCTATCCTTGTTCCTAATTGGACATTAGGAGTTGAAGTGAGATAGCCAGTACCTTAAGACCATCCCACAGGCTAATGTGACAAGCACACAAGAATAAAGGCGGGACGAATAAGCAGTAGCCACCGTTTTGTACCAATCGACCACTCGTTCATCGGTGCAGCTAGATGTATTGCATAATGTTGTGCACTGTCAGTTTCTTCATCCTATATCATTTCAGGAATGAACTCTATAACACAGAAAAATCCTCAGTAGAAGCTGGTGTTTGTTTGTTTACAGACCAATATTTTTCATTCCTTCTGCAACGCGGGAGTTGTCTGGCTCCTTTTTCAGGAAGTTATAAAAAGAGAAACAGTGTAGAAAAACAAATATATTGGACCAAATATAAAAATATTTTTATGAGATACAAAAGAAAAATAACCCCGTCTTCTGAGGAGACAGACAATCAACACAACTATGCATCTGATTAACTTCTATGGGTGGTACAAACTTTGTGTCAAGGCGAGGGGATATCCTCAAAAGAGAAAGCAGCACACGAGTTATGAAAATACACTGCAACGTCAAAAGTCATGGGACAGCAGTATGCAATTTTTTTACTGGCGCTGCCGTCATATAAAAGCTTCGACGCACGCCACGATTTTTATCAGTTACGAGATGTAATCTCGTGAGTCAGGTTGAACAACCGCCCGTGCGATTACGGCAAGCCAACGTGAATAAACGGAGTTTGAACGAGGCATGGTGGAGGGAGAGAGAAATGTATGTGGCATTCAATTGCCGAAGTTGTGCGAACGTTCACTATTCCTCGATCTACGGTGCCATGTGTAGCGAGAATATCTTTTGGAAGGCATTACCACCTACCGTGGACAGCCCAATGGCCGACCGAGGATGCTGACTGACCGCAACTAGGGGCGTTTGACCAGAATTCTCAAATGATAACAGGCAAACGACACTGGCATAATAATATGTATATTCAGTGCAGGGGGTACCAGAGACATATTCGTCAGGTCAGTGCGGCGTAATTTAGGGTTCATGGGGTATGGGAGCAGAAGACCCACCAAAGTGCCTTTGTTAACAACACTACATCAGACACAGGGGCTGAGACGGGATCCTGAACACTGTAATCGGACTCTGGAAGACTGGCAACATGTGACTTAGTCCGACGACTTACGCTACCAGTTGTTACAAGCTGTTGGTAGGGTTCGGGTGTAGTTAAGATCCCATGAGGCCGTGGAACCAAACTCTCAACAAGCCACTGTGCAAGCTGGTGGTGGTAGCTACATACATATGTGGGGTGCCTTTACGTGGAACGGTTTGTGTTTCTGGTTGTCGTATATTCGTCATTAACTGGTAATCATTCTGTTGCTCTGCTGGGTGACCATTTGTAGCCCTTCATTAACTCCATATACCCCAAAAACGATGGTGTTTTCCATGCGGACAATGCTCCATGTAACTGTGACCAAGTTGTCCAAAATTGGTTCTGGAGCATTCTGGACAGTTCCGACGTAGGCTGCGCCCACCACGTGTGCCCGAATTGAACCCAAAAGAGCATTTGTGGGACCTTGTGCAAAAGTCTATTCTCACCCAAGACCTTGCACCTAGAAATACCAGGGACCTGTGGGCGGCTGTTCAGACTGAATGACTCGATATCTGTCCAGAAGTCTACCGGCCAGGTGTGGAATCGATACCACGTCGAGTTGCTGCAATTAACCGGTATAGAGGAGGTCCTACACGATACTAGGTGCGTATCCCACGACTTTTGGGGCTTCGGTGTAAATATCTAGGATATCTTACGTATGATATTTCTCCAAATGTTCCTCATAATACATACTTTGAAACGCCAGTATCATTGAACTTAATGGCTTAATCTTATTGTCCAAACCAATGCACTTTCCAATCGAACTATTTCTTTAAAAAATCACCATGCTGTTGCTTTTTGGAGAAATTTGTTCATATGGTATTTTACTTTATGTTGCGTACACGTGTTTTGATTTATCCGCAGGAGTTTCAGTACTAAGAGAAATTCACACAGCGCAAAATGTGGAACAGACATAAAGACGATTAAGAAAATCAGTACAAACGTCAAGTTCAAAAATATTTCATTTCCAGTCCTAAGGAACCAAATTAGAGAAAATAGAAAACATCTACCATATTAAACTTTCAGGACGTAATGACATTAGAATATTTTTTAAATTTCCGATTTTTCTAAAATTACCATATTTTAAAGCCGTATTGAAATATTCAATTTCATAAATTCGACTATATGAAACATTTCCTATATGATTCCATATGGGAGCCATTACATGTTTTGGGAATACTTATTACCTTTAAAGGGAGCTCAGTCATTTAGTTAAAAGCTAGGGCAATGGATCAGTAAAATTCTTAAAGCATATTTCTTTTTTCTCGAAATATATTTAGAATCTATAAATATTATTATCAGTGGGTAGTATTTAAAATTTCGCAAATATTTTCTTCACCCTTTGGTATAAACCAGTCCCTAAAACCGCAAAAGTTGCTATAATTATATTTCCATATCTTTTTTGTTTTCATTGAAGGTTTAACTACTCCGTGAGTAACTCAATAGGATATAAGCAGTGGCTCTCTGATTTAAAGCCACACACAGGTTCCATGGAAGTGAGAGAGCCAGTGCTGAACGACAAACACAACATCCATGCTTCACCGGGATTCTGTAATTATTGCTTTCATGAAGTAGCAATTTACAGAAGCTGAAAAAAGCGTATTGATCAAAAACAGGAAACGCTGTGTTGTCATGGAAATATTCATGGAGACTTATTATCATTTTACTGACCTTTTCGAAGTACGACGTCATGAGTAAATTGAAATGTTATACACTGCGTGGCCACTTTATTATGACCACCCCCTCAGTACTTCGTAGGGCCAATTTTTGCCTTTAATACTGCGTCGATTATTCGTGGCATTGACTCCACGAGATGTTAATAGGTGGTTTGTGGAATCTGAGACCATACTTGATGAATAGCACTTTCCAGAAGTGTGAGATTGCAGGGTTGTCGATCCAGCTGTCTGATGGCTCGTTCAACTTCAACCCACAAATTCTCAATGGGGTTGAGATCTGGAGATAGTGGGGGCTACCTAAGCATAGTAAACTCACCGGCATGTTCCTGAAACCAATCCTGTATAATACGAGCACTATGGCAGGACGCATTCTCTTGTTGAAAGTATCCATCGCCATTGGGATAAACCATCCACATGACATGATGCACTTGGTTCGCAACGATGTTTAGATACGATGTGCCAGTCAGACGTTGATCAAAATGAATTAAATGGTCCAAAGCATGCCATGAAGATATTCTCCAAACCATAACGTTGCCTCCACCAGCTTGATGGGTTGTAGCAATGCATTTGGGGTCCATGCTTTCGTGCTGTTTCCGCCAAATTCGCACTCGGCCATCGGCAAGATGCAACTATAAACGTAATTCATCGGACCACATAATTTGTTCCCTATCACTGACTGTCCAATCCTTGTGCTCTTGTGCGAACTGGAGACGTTTTCTCTTGTTAACTGCAGGCAGCACAGGTGTTCGAACTGGCCTTTGGCTGCCATATCCCATCTGATGCAGTGTACGGCAAAAAGTGGGTGCAGAGATCATACGAGGGGATCCTTGATAAAGATGGTCTGCAATTTACTGCACTGTTGCCCGTCTGTTGTCTGTATCAGTCTGGACACTCTCCGTTCTGCCCGAGCAGTCACTAGTCGATAACGACCAAACGTTGCATTTAGAGACCCAGTTTTTTGGCTGACAGTCCAGTCCTTAAACATTTTAACAACAGCTGCTCTGGAACATTTCACCAATGCGGTGGTTTCGGTGATACTCGCCCCATGGCTCCAAGCTTCTACAATCATCCCACTTTGAAAGTCTGTCAAATCGCATTTTTTACCCTTCTCGTCACCCAAATATCACTGCTACTACTGTCGCAAGCACTAAGCTTTCCCTTTTTTAATTAGCCTCGCCCTCTGGCGGCAACAGCATGCAGTCATTGCTCATTTGCCTAAAACTATCACGTTGTCACAATAAAGTGGGCACTCAGTGTATATCGTCCTAAAAGGTCAAAACTTATTTCACTTGGAAACTTGTGTCGACATTTTTTCTGCAAAATTATGTTCATATGGAGGATTTATTTAGTATACCGCCTTACCTTGACAGTAATAACACTGAAGTCACTTCGTGCGCCATAGCGTAAGAAATTGTTTGCTTTTGGAGAAAATTGAAACTTTGGTTTATGTGTGGTAGGCAGTGATTTGTTCTTACATTTACAGAATTTTTTCTGTACGTTTTCAACCTTAACCACGTGGATATTAACTGTTTCAAATTTTGAAGATGACAATCCGTTTTTGGTGTAAATATGAAAAGGATGGTAAATCAGAAAATATCCGAATACTTGAACATTTCTTCGTCCTACAGCAGGAATCGAATCCACTTCTCCGAGATAGCGCCCGGGTATACTAACCACTATATCACCCAGAACGACCAAATCTCAAGTTTCCGATTAGTTTGAATATAACCATCACAGGATTCGCTATTCGAAGCAATCGGCATTCATGTCTATCAAATCTGGAGGTTAAGAATCCTATCCCGTAATTGCCCGGAGAAGCCGAAAAACCATCAATGGAATACGAGATTACACCATACAATACACATTTTGAAGATGACAGTCCGTTTTTTGGTGTATATATGACCAGGATAGTAAGTCAGAAAATATTCGAAAACTTGAACATTTAGACTTGGTCGTTTTGGGTGGTGTAGTGTTAGCATACCCGTTCGTTATCGGGAAGACACGAGATTCCAGCTCCAGAACGATGAAATTTCCAAGTTTTGGGATATTTTCTAACTTACCATCCTTGTCAGACTGTATTTACACCAAAAAATGGATTGCCATCTCCAGTATTCCATTCATGATTTATCTGCTTCTCTGGGCAATCAGGCGGAATGAATTCAAAACCTCAATATTCGCAATATATGAGTGTCGTTTACTTCGAATAGCGAATCTTGTGATGGCTATATTAAAGTTATTCGTAAAAGTGGAACTTGGCTGTTCTGCGCGGTCTAGTGGTAAGCATAAACGGTTGTTATCTGGGAGACGCGGGTTCGATTCCCGCTCTAGGACGACGAAGTTTTCGGATATTTTCTGACCAACCATCCTTGTCATACTTACACCAAAAAAAGGAATGCCGTCTTTAAAATATGTATTGTATCGTATAATCGCGTATTCCATTCATTAACTCTTTGGTTGATATCTAACGTGCACAGTTTTGTATAAGGAATACAGTGTAAATATTCCTTCACTTTTTTCATGTATAACTATAGCGCATTGCCACGGATGATTTGTAAATTTTAGAAATACGAATTGAAATTCATGTTTGACGACAATGTTTGTTGGAAATAATGTGCTTTGCGGTATTACGACCAGAAGGTAGGTGTATCTTGGAAATATATAACATTCGACTGCAAGCCGTAGAATTTCCAGAATTCGCTACGTAATACATTCAACGAGGTGTACAGACTTATATGGAGATCCCTCATCTGACGAGATTCCTTATCTGACGTTTAAGAGACACACTGGTTAAGGTATATTTTTTCTATAGATAGACATTGGTGAGGATTACGACTTACTACAGGGTAATGTTGCCGTTCTGGTGTACGATACATTCGTGGCGAGACGAATGGAATCATGCAGTGTTCATTGATCTCTCGCTTCTGTATTAGTGACGGTAATACCCAATGGAGGGTGTAAAGAGGACGCGTTTAACGGAGAGATCTTGCTGCCAACAGTATTGTCAAAAGACTCCTCATCTTCGTGTTATTGCTCGAGGTCCTATCATTTCGAAAATTGTTGAAAACCTTTTGGCATAATGTGCGCAGTGATATTACGGCATTGCGTCTTAGATTGCTTAAGCATTTTTCAGAATCACCTTGGTAACCTCGATGCCGCGTTTCAAGATACCTCCCGCCCGCACACTGATCGCATCAGCAGGTAGTGTCTACAAAGTTTCTAGAAACTGCCCTTACCAGAGCATTGGCTTTTGTTGGCCCAATGGAGATAAAACGTCATTGGCAAACGACGTCACACCTGAATACGACCCACTGCCAAAATTGGGGAATTTTGGATACACTTCCACAAAGCATTGTACGCCCTACCTCAAGACACTATCCAGAGACTTTTCCGTAACACGTCGAACCGCGTTGGCCAATGTATATCTCAGCAGAAAGTTTTTAGAAGTTTCACGATCACCGTGAGCATCTCGATGAAATATAAATCTGCAGTAAATTTTAGTCTGGATTCCAAGGTGCAGGAAATGACCCAGAAGAAAACCACATGGGAGATGAATGGATGAAATTCGAAAGAATGCCGAAATAACATGGGGGAGATTTAAGAGAGGCAGTTGTGGTAGAAACTTGGAGTGGTCTTCATCCAGCAGGAGATCAAAAATGTTTATATATATATATATAAATATATCATCATCATCATCATTGTCAACCATTATCAATCCACTGCTACACGAAGGTCTCTCCAAGTTTCCTCCACAACGGTCTGTCTTGTGCCAATCTCCTCCATGCCACTCCGGCATACTTTCGACTTTCATCCACCCATGTCCCATGTGGTCTTCTTCTGGGTCTTTCCTGTCCCTTGGAATCCAATCCAAAATTTAGGCTGTCCATCGATGGTCTGTCTTTCAGGCAGTATGTCCAGCCCATTGCCATTTCAAGGATTTAACTCTGATCATGATGTCTTCCACTCATGTCATTTTTCGGATCCACAAGTTCCTCTTCTTATCTCTCCTGGTTACACCAAGCATGTACCTGTCCATGCCACTTTGAGTTGTCTGCAGCCTTTGTATGTCTCTTTTAGTAAAGGTCCACGTCTCTGCACCATACGTAAGCACTGGAAGGGTGCATTTATCAAACACGTTTCTTTTGAGACACAATGGCATATTGCTCTTGAAAATTATGCTGTTTCTTCCAAATGCTCTCCAGGAAAGTTTTGTACGCCAATTAATTTCTTCATCAATGTGACCCTCACTTGATATCTGCTGTCCAAGATAAACGTACGTGTCTGTTATCTACAGCTTTTCTCCATCATTCGATCAATTTTTATTCCTTGTAAAAGCATTGAATATCACTTTTGTCTTCTGAAATTTCATTTCTAATCCCACTTCTTTACTCTTGTCAGCAAGTTCCTGGATAATACTCTGCAGCTCTGATGGGGTAGTTGCAAAAATGACTACGTGATCAGCAAAACGAAGGTGGGTTAGATAATCTCCATTAAACTTTATCCCTTTGTTTTCCCAGTTCAGTGATTGAAAGACATTTTCCAATGTGGCGTTATAGAACCTCCGGAGATATAGTGTTACCTTGTCTCACTCCCTTTGCAATTTTATGTGTGTTGTATTTTCAAACAGACGAATCTTTGCACTTGCATTTTCATAGATGTTATTAGTAATATTAATGTATGCACCTTCAATACCGCAGGATTTCAGAGCCATTGTAACTGCTGATGGTTTCACCGAATCAAAAGCTTTTTCATAATCGATAAAAGCCATGCGCAATGGAAGTTCATATTACCTCGCTCTTTCAATTATTTCTCTCAGTACGTGGATATTATCTATTGTGCTGTAGCCACTCCTGAATCCAGCTTGTTCTATCGGTTGAGCCATGTCCAGTGTTACCTTCAAGCGGTGTGAAAGAACTTTAGTGAAAATTTTATAAACCCCTGATAGGAGGCTGATAAGTCTGTAGTTCCTGAGTTCCTCAATGTCACTTTTTTATGTGGCAGGATCATTGTAGCGTCGTTTCAATTCTCAGGAATCTTCCCTTCATTAAGGCATCGAGTGAAAATTTGGGCGAGAACTGTTTTAATTTCTCCATTTGCTTCTTGTATGATGTCTACAGTAATTCCGTTTTCTCGTGGAGCTTTTCCCCGCTTCATATTCTTGATTGCATGTGCAACTTCTGCTGGTAGGATTGGAAGGACTCTGGTGCTGGTACCTTTCATGATGTCTGTAGTACGTGTATCATCCCTCTCATATAATTTGGAGTAGAAATCTTTCACTCTTGTCAAAATTTCGCCTCTATTCCTTGTTACAGAACCATCTTCTATTCTCAGTGCCATAAGCTGTTTTCTTCCTTTACTGACATGTCCCCTTCCTATCTTTAGGCTTTGGTTGTTTTCAATTGCTTTCCTCACTAGCTCACAGTTGAATTTCCTTACGTCTTTAGTGATACTTTTTCGTGCTGTCTTGCATAGCTCTTTATATTCCACTTTGGAAATCACGTCTTCTTTAGTTGTCCTCATCTCTCTTCTTTTTTGCATCAACATTTTGGTTTTTCCTGATAATTTGTTTACATGCAGCTTGTTCTTAGACCCAGCTAATTTTGTTGCTGTTTCCATAAGAGCTTTGGTTACTTTTCTGTTATATTCAAAAATATCCAATTCTTCTGATGTTAGGCCTTCTAAAGCAGAGAATCTGTTCTTCAGTTCCAACTTGAAGATATTATTTTGTGTTTTTTAAGGTTGGTTATGTCAATACATTTTATTTGTCTTATGAGCTTTCCACGTTCGAGTTTAGTGTTGAGGTGCATCTTACATCTCACCAATCTATGGTCACTACCTGTGTTGAACTTGTTTAGCACACTGCAGTCTTCTATGACAAATTTTTTGTTACACATAATAAAATCCATTTCACTTGTCGTCCCATTTGGATGTCTCCATGTCCATTTCCTGTGTGGTCTTTTCTTGAAAAAGGAGTTCAAAATGAAAAACCCTTCTGCTTCTGGAATATTAACGAGATTATTTCCACGCTAGTTCCTGTTGCCGCGACCGAATTTCCCTACTGAAGTTTCATTCTATATATATATACATATATATACACTATCTACCTACAAATAATTGGACACCTGTGATAGAAAAGGGAAACAAAGTTTATTCACCTTTAATAGTTGGTGGAGCCTCCACGAGCGGCGATTACAGCTGCGGCCATCTGGGGCATACTCTCAACCAGGTGTTTTACGACGGCTAGCGCTATTTTCTTCCACTCGGCCTGGAGAAGACAGGTCAGTTTCTTCACCGATTTCGGACGGTGGGGGCCCTTAAGTCGACGCTACAACTCGTCCCAGAGGTGCTTTATAGGGTTAAGGTCCGGGCTCTGCGAAGGCCAGTCCATTCAATTAACCCCATTGTCAGCATACCAAGCCATTGTGAACCTCGAAACATGACAGGTGGCATTGTCATCCTGAAAGTAACATGGGTCCACACCGTAAAACGGCCACAACGTAAGAAGCGTATGGTCATCCAAAATGGTGCAGTAGGTCTCAGCGTTGAGTCTACAAGGAGTTGCGCCCAAGCGCCCTGTGCCATACCAGGAGGAACACCCACATAGCATACTTCCACAGGCGCCGAACTTCACAGCTGGCATAATACATTCCGGCTGGAGGCGTTCTAAAGGCAGACGCCAAATCCAGACCCAGCCATCCGAATAGTAGAGGGTGAACCTTTATTCGTTGCTCCAGAAAACCTGTTTCCACTGTTCAGCGGTCCACTGTCGACGTTCTTTGCACCACGTTAGCCGAGAAGCGCTATTGGACTTGGTGATCAAAGGCTTAAGAGCGGCAGCACGTCCATGATAACCCAGCAGATGGGCTTCCGTTCGGATGGTATTCATCGAAAGAACACTCCCGGATGCCTGTTGAAACTCCTCGCGGATGTGGCGCATCGATTTGGGGCTGTTCTTCCGAATTTCCTTGGTCAGCACCCGTCGGTCTGTAACTCCCAGTTTTGTGAGTCTGCCGGGTCGATTCTCATTCCGAAAGTTACCTCTCATCTTCCACTTGCCAATCACGTAGGCCACTGTCGATTTTGGGTACTTCAAATCGCTACATATGTAACGTATGGATCGGTCATTTCTGTGATACCTGACGATTACACCTTTCTTGAAATAAGTGAGCTCCGAACTACGTGACATCTTGCATGCGACTGGTTGCGTTGTTGTTTCCAACACGATACTTAACGGCGGCGGCCGTGACGTATATCAGGACCGCAGATATCTTCGATTGCAGGGGTGTCCAATTACTTGTTGATATATATATAAATACTATATATATATATATATATATATATAGTATTTTTTTTGAGTTTGTAACAGTTCTAAAGGGGGAAATAACCATGCAGACGACTAACTGAATTAAGGAAGTACCTATGGAAACAGGTATCGGCCATGGCAGATGATTCTGGTTTTTTTATTGTGCAGTTGTTTAAGATATATCTGCATTTCGCCGTACAGCTATGGAGGTGAGTGATTCAGAATTAAGAAATGAAATGTGTTGTGTGATAAAATTGCTATCGTTTAGGTAAAACGGCTCCAGAAACAGTCGATATATTGAAAAAAGCTTACAGAATAAATTTTCAGGTGAGAACGATTTCTTGATGGTACCATGATTTCAAAAAGGGCGATTGTCGGCATAACTCGTTCCCAGGCCTAGTCGACATGAAATGTTGTTACGGAGCGTATTGTTGCATTAAACTGCATCATAACTGAACGCCACCTACTCATGAATTATTCTTCCTCGTAGCAGCATTTGTCACGAACCTCATAAAACACAATAAGACTCTGAGAGTTTTTGCAAAGTTGTGAAATGTAACTTGCCTCGGTATCTGACATACACGTGGCTATTGCTCATGCACAAGATCAATCGATTTATCGACTGTCCCTTATTTGTTATTTTATAAGCTGATCGCAGAACACCGGGGTGATTAGGTGATAATAAGAAGGACGCAGAATGATGTTTTAGTAGCAAACCTATAAACAGGACGTGGATTACACTTGTTACAGCGGTTGGGGTATCCCTTTTACCTAAGACGCAATCGCACTACTACATACTTTGTTATAAATTTTAGCCCACCGGGTTTCGCCATCAGGGGCGTCAGTGGTTTCGTCATTATATCTAAAGGTTCATTTCTAGAAGCTACTCAAGTCTACTGGTTTTAGATCTTGAGTCATATGTTAAACATACATGCACATAAAATAATCATTTGGCCTCATTTCGTCTTCAGACAGAAAAACAGTCGTCATTTCTGTGTACTACATAACTGAGCAGTGGTTTAAAATTTTCGGTTATAATACGCAAGTCCAAGCATAAGTGAAAAAGAAAAAAAGAACGAGAAATGAAAACTGCTTATGTTCCCTTTAAATGAGGGATTGAATCACATATGGAAACTGACAAAAAAACACAGCCTGTGGAGAATACCTGATGTACTAAGATGTCTTTCACTTTGCCGAAATCATTTGTAACAATAATTGTTATCAGTTATTACATCTAATGTATTAATATAACATGAACAATGTAATTTTCGCTTTATTATTTACAAAATAAATTATACATAATCTTTAAAAGCTGAATGTTTTTTCATCTTGTAATTCAAATTTCTTTGAGGCCTTTAATTAGGCCTCCCCTGATGAAAACTGGGTGCCATGAAAGAGATAATTTTTGTAAGGTACGTTTCTTTTCTTTCAGAATGTATAACACACTACATACAAATCACTAGTTAGAAATATACGAATTTTGGGGAGTCAATAATAATTCGTGTGATTTGAAATTTAGGTACAAAAAATAATTGGATAGGACTTAACACCGATTGTTGTACTAAGAAATGGAAAACACGGTGAAATAGTATTTCACAGGAAACGTCTAATGCGCGTTATTTCTCTAAATATCAGGAAGAAAGAGAGTTCCAGATACACCAGGAAGAGCAAAGTAAATAGCCCTGAAGCCAGAGCACGTGTCTTGTCTAAACATTGAGGAAAAAGATGAAGAAATTTCTGATGATGTATCTATCAAACTTTTTATGTTCGTGAAAACCCACGAAATAAAAGAGAAATGATTTCGAATGAATTAATAAAATGGAGATTAAGGTTTTTATCTTGGAAGACACATTTCGTAGAATGTTTGTATAAATTAATTTCAACTGACGTTCGTTTCGCAGATCATACAGACATTTTGCCAACCAACCTTTCAGAGCTGCACAGTATGTGATGTAGGAATATGCTGAAAAGTGTAAAGAAGTGAGTTTAAAAATGAATTATCAGAAAACAAAATTGATGCAGAAGGGACGTTAAATATATAAGTTTCTTTATACAGTGGAAATTTTATTCGGTAAGATACACATGAAAATGACATATGTCAGGATAGGTACATTCGTCACTACTTCTCTACATAGTTTCAACTAACTTTGAGGCATTTGTCTCAGAGCTGCCCAATTTATCGAACCCTCTGCACAAAAGTCCGGCCTCAGGTCCTTTGAAACCATCCTAACAGCAGCCTTGACAGCAGCATAACTTTGAAAATGGCAACCTTGAAACTCCCTCTTCAGTGTTGGAAACAGGTGAAAGTTTGATGGCGCCAAATCAGTACTCTAGGGTAGATGGGGAAGCCGTTCCGATCTCAATGCTGCAATTCTCGCCTGTGTTTGTGCATCTGAGTGTGGGTGAGCGTGGTCATTCAGCAGGATAGCACTAGCTGAGAGGTGGCGGGTCATTTGCGTCGAATTACCGCTTTAGTTTCTCCAAGGTATGACAATACCGAGCGGAATTGGTCGTGTTACCGCGTTCCAGAAAATCAATGAGCAGAGCACCAAACAAAAGTCATAGCGCTTTCCACGTTTACAAGTGAGACACGGAAAAATTACCATCAGCCGCCACTGGGAATATAACCCAGGGTCTTTCAATTACGCGCCGGACATGGTACCACTGCACCACAGCGGCCTCGAATTTTCCAAACTCACATGTGATTAACTTCCAAGCTACATGGCACGTTGTTTCATAAAGCCCCGCACAATGCTGGAGATTCTCCAAAGATGGAAAGCAGTAACTGAAGAAACAATTACTAGGCGAATAAGTAACTAATTCATACACTCGACGTGGATCAGAAATTTCAAACATAATTCATTGCTCTTTTCACGTTAATAAGTGAGTCACGGAAAAATTCGCATCGGCCGCCACCGGGAATCGAACCCAGGTTTTTTCAGTTACGCGCTGGACATGTTATTATTAGCAGTCACCCATCCTTACCTCAAGGAGTTAAGATCGAGAGCAGGAAGAGAGCCAGTGCCATAAGACAACCACAACATACATGCCTCACCAGAATTGGAACCCAGGCCCATTAGACGAAAGGTTATAAGCGATCGCTTAAAGCACTGCAGCACAGGGGACAGCTGACTGAAGTTAAAAAGAAGTGACCTTCTCTTAGGAGCATTTATTTTCGTAATACTCATTAAATTCATGGTTCAACTTCCAAAAGCTACATGTATCCTTCTACCCAGTCGCCCACGGGTTTGTTTTGTTTTGCGGCCGTAACTACCCACAACCAAACTCACCTGTGTTTTGCGATGCGAAATAAAAGTTTTAATGAGGTACTGTGTATGGCCCTAGCTCTAAATATTTCCTGTTAACTATAAAAGCTGGAAGTGTCAAAGGCAATATAAGGAAGGAAAGCTCAGAACTCAAGGACGTCCGGCGTATATTACTCAAAGTAAGGCACCCAAGAATAATCGAACCACCCACCACCTCACGCACAAACACTCCACTTTTTTGGCCTTCTGAGGAGTTTTACTCCGGTTTTTTTGACCTTTTGTCAGATATATACTTCACTGTGTTTCCTACTTTAGGGACCATAGATATGGCAATTTAATGGTACGTATGATGTTATCTGGAAAGCCCTCGTAGACGAATTCTAGTGTTGCCGTTAGCCAATGGCCCATGTTTTGCAGACATAGAAAGTGCTTTAACATCGTCTTCGAGCCAATAACCTTCGCTGTAGTTTAAATCTGTCATTATTACGCAGTATTCCAGGTCTTTCGCAACTGTAACATGTTGATCTCTTTTTTGTGAGAAACATATTTTATGTGTTAATTTGAAATGTTTGGACGATGATTCAATTGGTATGGAATTTTCGTTATTTAGGTTTTGAAGGAACCAAAGATCCTGAAATTTGTTCACGATGTTTAAAAGATAATTACCTACTGCTTAAAACGTTGTCACAGGGTGTTGCAAACTAATTGAAGCCTGAAAAAAAGTTATACAGTTGCTAAGTGATTTTCACATGATTTCGAATGTGCAATAGCTAGAAGTGAAATGTCATTGATACTAAAGGCGAATTTCCAAAGTATATATACTTAATCGCGCATAGAGGCGATTGTTTAGAGCGTGATTTGTTGATAGAATACAGCGCAGTGTATGATCATTTACGTGAGAGTAAGATGTACGACCTGATTTACAATCATATGTCATTTAATGCTCCCGTGCTTTCTTTCCGACTTTGAATACATTGACGTGTTCAATCCGCGCAGTCGAAATCAAATAAACTTTAAAGAGAGATAGTACTTTATAACTAGGGGACCTCTCAGTTCTCATATTAAGATGCTATATATCACGTATCTTGTCTGTCTTCCCAATTAGATCCAATCGACTTAGTTTTCGGTGGACAGAGTGATGGTAGCCCATTCCTCTATTAAGATTTCATTCTATAATCGTTAGCTCCTGATGATTACCGGTTGGTTTTGTAGTGCGTGAGAACCCATAACTTGTTTCGACGATTTTTTGCTGTTGTTTTTGTTTTGAGGAGTTGAAGATGCGTAATTGATCGAAATGTTTTGAAGTTTGTAACGTGAAAAACAGGAGGAATTAATTAAATCCTAAAAACAATGCACAATATGAAAGACGACACACTATTTAATCACACCTCAAATATGACAGACCACTTACTGTTTAATTAGACGCAATATATGGCCGACCATATAATGGAACACCTTTTCCGACGGCAACGTGGATTTCAACAGAACATTGCTTTCTTGTGTTACTTAGATTAATTATACAGTTCTTCCGGGGCAGAAGACCACTCAAATTAATATTTTCTGCTAGACAGAAACCTCCGCATTCATGAGGAAACAAATTAACGTCAGAGTAAATATTTCGGCGTGGAGAGACACCTTTCTACGTTAAAAGATTTTTTTGGGGTCAACCGAAATCCAACCGTTCGTTTTAAGGCATTCTCACAACATAATCAATCGCCGCCACCCCGGTGGCGCAGTGGTCTAAGGCGTTGGCCTCTGATCATTCGTCCGTAAGGGGTCCGGGTTCGAATCCCGGTCAGGCATGGATGTTGTGTTTGTCTTACGGCACTGGCTCTCTCCCTTCCCTGGAACCAGTGACCCTAAATTAGGGACGGGCGACTGCTTATAGTCCATTGAGTTGCTCACGGTGGTCGTTAAACCTCAAAAAAAAAATCAATCGCCACTGGGTACTCTGTTAACGTGATGCCATCTACTGGCCGATACTAAGTCTTAGAAATTCAATTTGCCATTTATAGAAGTCGCCTTCAGTTTAAAAGGGATTTCGATTTGTATTCAACTGAGAAAATGCAAATACTACCTGTGATATGGTAGACAAAATTACATTGCAGTAATTATTCAATACTATTACTTAGCACAATATGTTAAAAGACTTATAGAGAACCTATTAGCAAGCATACCTTTTTTTCTGATTGGAAATTTAACGACCACAGTGAGCAACTCAATGGGCTATAAGTAATCGCCCGTCCCTAATTTAAAGTCACTGATTCCAGGAAAGGGACAGAGATAGTGCCGTAAGACACAGCATCCATGCCTCACCGGGATTCGATCCCGGGAACCTTCCGGACGAATGATCGGAGGCCATCACTTAGACCACTGCGCAATCGGCGCGGCAAGCAGAACTTTGCACGACTGAAGATATTGTTGTTCATAGTTTACCACTCCGAAGCCTGTGTGAAATGACCATAATCGCAATTCTGTGTACACACTTATGAAATACGCTTCCGGGACAGGCTCATGGACTTTCCGATATTGAAAGTACGTTTTGTACTGAAATACCTGCTGAATATCAGATTAACTTTACTTTACTTACTATTATTTCTCCCAAATTCTAAATATCGCATAAAATTATGATGTACCTATTATGTGTGGCAACATAAAAATCATCCGGGTTTTTTTTTCTTTATTATTGTTGTTAGTCTTATGTTACTAAAACATGTAGTACATGCAACAAATATATCTGCAATTCTCAAACAAAGATCTTCGCTCTTTCCACGTTTATAAGTGAGTCACGGAGAAACTTTAACTTAATTCTTTAAGCTGATGATGTATTTGAATTGAATTGTGCACAAACCTTTCTGCTTTCTGTAACAGAAATATTCACACAGCAGCCGGATTTTATGAGTCTAAGGCAAAATATGTCCTTTCTCCCTCTCATATCAGCAGTACCAACCTTACAGTATATATATAAATATATATTTTTTTTGATTGAGGGTTTGACGATCACCGTAAGCAACTCAATGAGCTATAAGCAACCGCCCGACCATAATTGAGAGCCATTGACTCAAGGGAAGGGGGAGAGCCAGTGCCGTATGACGAACACAACATCCACGCCTCACCGGGATTCGAACCCCGACCCATCTCTGACAAAAAAAAAAAGCCAACGCTTAGACCACTGAGCCACCGGAGCAGCTTATAAATATTATCAAGCAGGTAATAGGATGATGATTAAAAAGGGAACACGTCACTCGTTAAATAATCTTATGAGTTCTCTTCTTGTCATTTTTTCTCTGTTTTTTAGTCCAAAGCATAGTCATCTGATTGCGATATTATGCTACTCAATAGAAAAAGAAGTGTCTCCGTTTTTCTGTCCTCTCTTAGTTCGTCGCCATTTTTATAGCTTTTTTAGCATGTAATTAATAAAGAAAGATTAGTTTTTTTTGAATCATCATCTTGAATTACAAATTTGAAAAGCAAAGCTAAGAGGAAGGCAACTCATTTTCGTTGCAATGTTCACTCATTTCAGACGCATCCGGCCCACTTCTTTGATAGCGGATATATCCGTTCGAACTGATTTAAGCCAAGTTTGCTAACCCCGATTTAATCAGTTCGAGCCAATTAAAGGGTTAAAGATTGCATTTTTCTCGACATTCGGCAGTAAGTTGCTTTCGCCTATCACTAGGCTTAAATCAGATTAGCCACACATTATTCCGCACTGGTGTTCATCTGACCTAATGGTAGCTCAGAACAACCAACAAATCGGACTGTTGGAATTTTTTTCGAAAAATAAGCGTTTAATAGAAAATTATTTGTTATTTATTATTTATAGTACCGTCAATTATTTTATAACCATCATATTCATTATAGAAAAATATATTTTCAACAATGAATATGATATACTAAAATTATATGTATATGATGGTACATTTATATCTGAATTTCTGCCCATGGCTGATTTTGAAAAAACACGTACAACAACAAACCCTTGCAAGAAGAAATTGTAGCGCAATACATCGAAACATCTGGAATTAATTTAGATTTCCTTTCACTCGCGCTTAAGAATTTTGTTCCAGAGCAGATCGCATAACATATAGTGTTAGTCCTTAATACAAATATTTTATTACATAGGAATTCCGGAAATTTAGTTTATTTCCCTTCATCATTTTACCTCAAGTCATATTCCCACACAAAGGTAGTTTTTTTAGAAATAAGCGAAAATGAATTATTTGAAATCTCTTATGCTATTACACGGGGAAACTCTTTTTGCGAGAAAACGTAAGTATATCTAGTGGTGTAATACTAATTGAAGCAGAGAAACGCGCAATGCCACTGCAACTTCAATACCTTCCCCTTCATACTTCCATATATTTATAGTTTAAAAAAGTATAGTGATTAGTAGAAATCATACTTCGGGATTTACACGTTTCGGCTTTGAAAGAAAAATATTTCACAATTTGGTAAGAACATACTGGAAATTTGCCCACCAAATTCTAGTTGTTTCGTGATGCAAATTAAAATCGGTCCGATATTATCCAGTAAGATGATGAATTAATTTACGATGCAATGTTGAAAGGGGTTTGTTCTGGGGATATTCGTATACGGGCAGATAAATTATTACTGAAATGTAGTTCTATGATTTTTGGATACGATCAGTTTGGGTAGAGCATGGACAATTCTGTACTCAACCTGAAAACGACCAGTACAATATCCTTGAAATTTATCGTTTCGACGGAATTTTTTCCGCCTCTGTAAAACGTACCTAAAGCACCAGAGAGAAAAATAATCTCTTCTGCTTCCAGGACTAAATTCACTGAGATTTACATTTTCACTGCTTAATAATGACTGTATTAGTTAAATTGACAATTACGAACTTTCCACAATGCAATATCCCCGTCTCAAGGTTATTAACAACAGTAGAAAAAGCAGTTTCAGAAATTTCCAATAGAGACTGAATGTGGAGGCTAGCTCTACCTCCAAACAAATATGGGACGCTAATTCCCTAATTGTGCTTAAAAACTCCTGTATGCCACTCGGTTAAATTAAGGACCTTGACTGATACGAAATGTGGGAATCCTCAAGAACCACCGATGTGTCAGAGATGTTTTAGAGGCAAAGTTGATTCCCCTCCTTCAGAGTTGTTCTGGCGATATATTCCAGCAGGTCAACGATCAGACCCATATATCCAGGAATGTCCAGTATCTTTTCCATGCACGGAAGATACCGCTTCTTCCTTAGCTGCCGTACGTGTATTTATTAGCATGATCTCTTCTTTATATGGCAGTAAGGTATTCAGAATCTGCAAGAAGGGAATATAACTCACCCAACAATTTTTAAAAATGTGAAGAAGTCGTATGTTCTTGCCTTTTTTGGGGATAGGGGGATGTACATCATACCCAGAAATAAGGTAGAATGCTAGAAGCAAATGTATGCCACAGCCAGATCGGGGGCAACTTATGCCACCCGACACCGCATGCTCCAAAACTTGAAAAACTGCTATTTTTTCAAACCGGTTAGCACAGGGTTTTACGGTGTCCTCTAAGAAGCAAATTAAAGCTAAATGCATTTTTAACATTGCAGCTGAAGCACGTCTGCATAATTTCCCATGCAGGTATTGCAATTAATCTTACGAAAAGTTTGAAAACCAATAACAGAAGAAATGCATTTACATGCAGAGCAATTTTTGTGATAAGAAAGACTCATAACATACATCCTGGTTTCAATAACACGTCGAAAAACCTCTTGAAGAGATATAATGCAGATGTAAGCGTAAAAGCCGCAAGGTCATATCTAATTTGATAACCAATACCAATCAACGATAAGATCACGGAGCTGGTATTGTACGGTAGTAATGCTATTGTTATATCCAGACTGTTCGAGAAAGGCATGAGTAGGGATGGCCAAGAGGCCTCTTTCAACAACAGTTAAAAATCAGAAGATAATGTTATGGATAGGTAATCCTTAAACACTTATCAAGCGTAGTACTAGTCAACTCAGCCATATCAATATCTTAGGGTATAAAAGAGGCTCGCATCTTACGAAAACTTTACATGATGGCTATTCAAGAGACTGGAGAATTGAGATACTAACTGACCGACATGCTTGCCAATAATACTTTTCCCTCTGTATATCCTCAGCATTTTGAAATCTCTTTGAGCACATGACACAGTGATCCAACCAGCACGTATCTTTAATACAACCGGCTTAATGTACATGTGATCTGCATCTGTTTTCTAGAGTGTTTTTTTTAGTTATTAACGTGGGTAAGAACCTTGTCTCGTGAACATTAGAATTCCTACCTTTTCATTACTACTTTTACCTTTTAACATTGAGGTAGCTATGCCTTAGTAGCTAATGTTTGGTATTCGTATCATACATAATCATTTTACGTCATTAAAAAACGGAATTTACGAATGCAGTTGTTCAGCTTTAGATTCCTATGTTTTTATGTTAGAGTACATTCTTCTTGTTAGTAATAATTTAACAATGCTGTTCAGTATCATCATCATTGTCAACATTTATCAATCCACTGCTGGACGAAGGTCTCCCCAAGTTTCCTCCACAACGGTCTATCTTGTGCCAGTCTCCTCCATGTCACTCCCGCATATTTACGAATTTCATCCACCCATCTCCCATGTGGTCTTTTTCTGGGTCTTTTCCTGTCCCTTGGAATCCAATCTAAAATTTCGGCTGTCCATCTATGGTCTGTCCTTCTGGCAGTAATAAATTATTTATATTCAGAAGGCCACATTTTGATTTTTTTTGTTCTTGGTACATCAGTAATCCATCTAAATACCTCTTTGGAGAGGCTTAAGGAATTTCACTGTGAGTAAAACAAGAAGGGGAAGTACGTTGCAAGAGATGTGGGACGTAAACAGGATGATGTGTAACAGAGTTTAAATAGAGAGGAGAAAGCTGCCTGAGCAACAATTTAATCACTGGAACACAAAATAATTTAAATTTCTTTTGGAGTTGAATTTTATGTCAAAACTATAGCATTAGCTAATAATATGAATTGCCTTTAAGAATAATTGATTACAGCTTAATTAATCTTAATATTGAAATACAATAGTCTAATAAAAGAAAATATAACAACAAGAAATGATCCATTTAACACTTAGCTCATAAAATGAATGCGTGTCATATTTCCTAAGCATTGAATAATATTATGGGCATACATTTGGTAAAATAACTGTAGTGTTTTAATTTAAAAAAAGAAACGAAAAAAAAATCCTGTGAATCTTCTACTTCTTAGTTCATAAATATTATATTAGTATTTAATTAAAATTAGGGGTTGAATTAAAAATTATAAAAGAATAGTCTTCCAATTAATCCAGAGATATATTGACATAAATTTCATAATGGATAACTTACAATTAAAAACTATTTTTCGGTGATACATAAATGTTTATCAGAGAATTGCAGTTTACCGTAAAATTTGGGAACTTAAGCTGGGATTTAAACTGAGATATCTAGCTCTAGGTTAAGAGGAACAGTATCTTCTGCTCCTCTATTTTTTTTTTTTTTTATTGTAATTTTTCTGTGTGTCTTTTTTCCTACCTTGGAGCTGCTCTCTTGTCAGGTAATGCCGGAGTGCATGCCTGCTTTTGGAGCCCAACGGATTGGATGCCGAGACTGTTTTTGTGTGGAAGGGAATAAATGTGTGAGTGAAAGCAGTGGTGTAGTATAAATGCGACAAAAAGGCGGGGTCAAATTTGAGTGAATGGAAATTCAAAGCTAAGATCTTCAAAACCGTTCCGATTGTTGAATGGCGTTGAGGGTTTAATGGTGCTTACTGAGTACAGTAGAGTCTCGAAAACTCGGCATAATGTGCACCGGAGAGTGGCCGAGTTTGTGAAAATGCCGGGTTATCGAGAATGGGGTTAAAAATAATAAGTAAGAGTGTTTTCTCAGAAAATACAGTGTATACTGCACTGTACTTGTATGTATTGGTTGCTTGAGAATACAACAGAGAATATAAACTGCCCAAATACCCTTAAACGAAGGAAAAATACATACTTTATGAAGGCATAGAGCCTTTACTACATGAAAATGAAAATTAATGAATATGTACACAATGTACAGTAATTTACCTGATATGTAAGACAGACCTCAGAAAACACTGGCTACTTTTTGTTAAAGAAATGCGTAATGTCTTGTTGTTTTCCGCACTGCACTCTGCGTTTTGCTGCTTCATCACGAAGACGACGAAGGTACAGTAAGTCCATTACCGACGCACCTTGTTGTTCAAAATTCTGAAGGCCAGTTTCGACAGCCTTTAGTCCCTCACTACGTGATATTCTAGGGGCTTGTACGGTGGAGTTCTCAACGTCAACGTCTTCATCATTTTCTGCCATTTGTTCTGTAACTGTGACAGCAGCAATAATTTCTACATTGGACATAATGTCTTGCTCGGTATCATTGTGGAACCACTGTTCGACTTCATTTTCATCGGCTTTTGCACATCCAGGAACTCTTTTCAGGACGTCGAGTAAGTTTACATTTTCTGCATCTTCATGTTCAACGAACTCATTTCCCTCGTTATCAAGGAGTTTTCGCCACGAAAGAAGTAGTGTTAATGACTCTAACTCATTCCAGGCGTCCGCCACCCATCCAACAACATTCAATAGGTTAATTTTCTTTAAGTTCTGGATAAGACCTTGACCATCATCGTTTGCAGAAAGAAGGGAGGATAACAGCTTGCGCCTATATCTTCTCTTGAGACTAACAAAACCTCCTTGGTCCATTGGCTGGCCTAACGCTGTGACATTGGGTGGTAAAAACATTGCTCGTATGTCCCCATTTTTTAATTCTTCAATGTCTGGGTGCGAAGACGCGTTGTCCAAAATCAGAATAGCCTTCCTTGGCAGGTTTTTAGATTTTAAAAAGTGCTGAACCTATGGAACAAATATTTCATGGAACCATTCTTTGAAAATTGCACAGCTCATCCAGGCATGTGACTGGTTTCGGTACCAAACGGCAAGTTTATCCATTTCAATGTGCTTAAACGCACGTGGTTTCTTCGATTTTCCTATGAGACCAAGTTTTAATTTGTGGTCACCTGTTGCATTCCTGCATGCTAGGATTGTTACATTCTCCTTGCTCATTTTAAAACCTGGAGCTGACTGTTCTTTTTTGAAAGCAAAACTTTTCGCTGGTAACAGTTTATAATTTAACCCTGTTTCAACACAATTGTACAATTGCTCCCTGGTCAAACCTTCAACTTCGATAAATTTCTGCAAGTTTTCCTTAAACTGAGACAGACCCTCCGTGTCCCCAGATAGTTTTTCCCCAGAAATACTAAGCTCCGGACTCCATAGCGTTTCTTCCAGCGATCAAGCCAGCCAGTGCTTGCGACAAATTTAGGAACGTTTTTTTTTTAATGCTCGATAAAATTTCAAGGCCTTCTCTTGCACGATTGGCCCACTAATTAAGATGCCCTTCTCTCTTGTTTGGCGAAACCAAATGTAAAGTGCTTCATTTACCTCACTAAACTCACTTTCTTCCATACTTTTCCTTTCTTTCAATGTTTCTGTACACATTCTCTTAACACACCACGACTCGATTTCCGTCCGCTTCTTCTTCCAGTCTCCAATCGTACTTTTGCCGACTCCCAAGTCCTTCGCCACTGCACTGACACTTTCTCCCTTATCCAGTCTCTTTAATGCCCCCAACTTTTGCTCCATAGACAAGTTCACTTGTTTTCTTTTAAAGGAAGATGACATCGCAGAGTACTATTGTCTAGCACCCACAAACTTTGAAACAGCACTGAACAATACAGTACACTCATTCACATTGAGTTACGCAACGCGATTAAGAAATCGACTAACCCTGGCAAACGCTGCAGATAGACTGAACGGCTGAGCGCGCGCCGGCGAGAAAAAGGAATGCGGGAAGAGGGGGACCCACGCACGCGGGCAATGACCTGGAACGGGTCTGCACGCACGCGGGGTTTTTACGCCCTGCCAGGGTCTGGCCGTGCTATCCGGACTGCCGGGTTATTGAGTGCCGAGTTTTCGAGACTCTACTGTATTAATTTCTGCGACCCCTCGCCTTCGGGGGAGCATAATACAGGGACTTCAGATATCCTCAGCGGGGTACACTCTGTAGCGTGTTCCATGAGGCGTCTTAATCTTTGAAGACAAGGCTTAAGGTTTTTTATAAACAGATAGATGTCATGGAAAAAAATATTGAGTGTAACTCCTGAGTCTCCAGTATGCAAATGGCATTAATATCGAATTTATTTTGAGAAATCTATGTAAGTTAATTTATTGGGACCCTACGCAGAGTGTAAAAATATCATTGTTTTAAGACCTAAGAGGTGAAATATGCTCAATTGTAAAGTCCAGACCAGTTCTTGGCCTGATTAATTATTTGTGGTATGTGAGCTCTAAAGTAACGATAAATAATATAGGAATAAGAATATTATAACATTTAAATTCTGTAAAACTTATATTGTTTAGGAGTACAATATAGGGCTGTATAAAAGATCGCGATATTTAGAGTAGTTAAGTTATGTACAGGTTTCTCCAGGAGTCGAAAATATAAAATCATTTGTCTTCCTATCAGTGTTTCTAGAAAATGTCTTTTCAAATATCTTCTTCCCTCACATATCTAACGCTATAAAAAAATATAAGCCCTTATTCTATTTTTTTCATAATTTCTGTTTTGTCCTCTTAGGGAGTGATAGCACTTTTCTAATTAAAATATCATCACCTATTCCAAAATGCTATCTTGGTAGGAAACCCTTAGCTATAAAGAAAATGTTGCGAACCTTTTTTCAACCAATAAGCTACACGATCACCGCGGTGGATTTCCCCGTATCACTTTTCCTAATTATTTGATATGAATTAAAATGTCTTTCTCGTCGTTTGTGCTCTGCTATGAAAAACATTGGTCTTGTAAATGCACACTTATCTCCTTTCAGTGTTCATCAGTATCTACTACAATTGCTGGAATTTTCGCGTATTACTAAAATATATTCGAACTTCTTTTAAACCGATTCCATTCGCTATGAATGTCACTCAGCGTATTAGGCATTTGAATAGTACACGTGTTTTCCATTCTGGGACGAAAGGAAGCACAAGTTCAATTTTATTTTTCTGTTTTTCTAGAATTCATATTCAAAAGAATGCTTTCTTATCACCAGTGATTCAAATATGTACTCATTTGACCCAAGAAATCATTGATATATTTCTTGATTTTTACGGCGTTTTCCCGATATTTAGAGTTTGCGACAAGATCTGCTTTAATTTGTTAATTAGGCATCATTTTAAAAAGATTCCTGCCTTTTTATTCTTCTAACTTTCTAAACAGAATCTGATTTAGTTCTTCTGTGTTTAACATTGCTTTTTATTTTAGTGTTACTATGAACGCATGCATTGGCAATAGTAATTCTTTCGAATCTACTTTTTTGCTGACAGACGGTTTCACGGGTTTTTTCAGTCTGTGGAATATTTCAAATTCACTTTTTTTTTGCCAGGCTCAGCATTTTTTAAATGTTTTACGACATGTGAAAAATTTAAAAGTCCATTATATTTTCGTAAATTTTATTTTTAGTTTGATATTGTCATTGTATATTCATAAAATTGTTTGTCAATATCGGTGCGCATAGGAACCGATATTCAAGTGCAGAAATTTCAATTAGAAAACTTATAAATTGTGAATCTACAGAAATTTCTACATTAATTCGACATTCCTGTTGAACGATGCCTTGGTTTGGGAAGACATGCCTAAATGGACGTATGCCTAGTGTTGAAGGATCATCTAAGTTACTGAAAAAATTTACCTGCGTTACATAACTGTAAGAATAAATATTGACAACTTGAAGCACTAACATAGTTTCGAAAACTTTCGATTCTAAATGTTGCCACTGTTCTTTTCGTAAACGATTTTTATCCATAATCGATAACTTACATTACTTTTTTAATCAACGACCATTAATAATCTTGGGTCGAAATGGAACGTTAAAATGCTAGAGATATATTTGACGTACTTCCCAAGTTAAAGCTTTGTTGGGCGAAACTAACTCACTTCTTACACTCATATATATATATATATATCTGAAAAGTGTAATTGTTGACGAGTTTCGAAGAAATTGATGGCCCGGGAATCACCAAGTAACTACTGGAATAATCTTGTAATAAACATAATTGGTAGTTCATTCTTGCAGAGTCTTCTCCAAAGATTCCTGAATTTATATATGCATATAGAATTAGATCCGAAATATTTAATTAGCATGTGAATCAAGTTAGCGAGTCCAAAAAGACCAGCGATTGTTTCAATACTGTACTTTTTCATATGATTTGCGAAATTGAAATGATGACGTTTTTCCTGTACTGTTATTCCAAAGAGGAATTCTCGCATTTTATTCAGTGGTTCTGGTCATTCATTTATTTTGATTTTATTCTTCATTTCCCGAAACAGCAAACGAATATTTTTTATTGAAAAGCCATAATTTTCAAGTAAACCGGACATTCTTCAATATCTGCATTATTTATTTTTATTGCTTTCCCTCATTACTAATATGATTAGCGGCTCTCATCAGTTTGATGTATGAAACGAAAAAGGTAATTAGTAAGCAATTAAAGTTAAAGTTCAGATGACCTATATTTAGAACAGAAGTTGACTGATTTATTTGACATAAGGGGCGACATATCTGCTCGGTACTTCATAAGGCTATCCTACATGATAGATACCAAACATTTTTTAGCCTTAAATTTGAGTTGTGGTACAGACTTATATATGTATTTAAATAAAAAGAATGATTTATCACCATGAATAATAAGAAATGTGGTTGTTTCAAAGATATGATAATAAAGGATATTCTAAACTGTTGATGGTGAAGAAATAGTTTTGTTTAACCTTATATCCATTGTTGCAGAAAGTCTTGTAGTACTTATATCAAAACTCTGAATTTTTCTGCATATTGATTCCTGAGTAAAACCCATTGACAGATATTAGTGACAAGATTAGGTGCAATTTAAAGTACTATTTTCAGATTTCCACTGATGAAATTGGCGAGAAACGTTGACTAATATTTTATCGCAAGTACATTTACCATACCAAAGTTGCCAAGCAATATTCGAGAAAATATATACGCATGTTCCTGTACGGGAATCGACTACCGTGTCTGGGTAGGAATTAGTGTCTGAGCTGCAAATATTTTAGGTGAATGCCGTCCGTCAACACCCTTATGTTTTCAGCAAGACATTTGAAAAATGAAATAAGTCTGATTGTTGAAAAACGCACACAAAGCGCTCTACAAGACGCTAAACTAAAATCACATCCCTGCTACCAAACCTTCGAAAAGGACAGCCTGATTAGAGGCGTTACGTTTACAAGTACTTTCCTAATGTATTTAAAGATAACAAATTTTAATAAATATATATTATTTTCTGAACTTCAAACTGAAATAAATTTAACCTCAATATAAAACAAAGTTTGTTGTTTTAATAAACTTTAATTTAAAGAAATACACATAAAAACTGTTTACCTTATTTTAGTTCCACAAAAAATACTTTTGAAGTATTAATACCGTTCTTTTGCTGCTGCTTAGTGAACGTTGTGGTGTTTCTATTCAGCTAATTTCTATAACATCACAGCTGATATTACACAAAGCATACGTAAAACGAAATCAATAGTCATTCGTAAACCTTTAAGCAGGAAATTATTGAAATGTAACACTCCAATGCCAGTTTTTTTGTTAATGGCTGTCTCGAATTCTGAAACGCCGGACGACTCTCCTCCTTTCCGCATTAATAGATTAGTGGAAACTTGTCAAATATATATTTAAGGCATTGGCTTTGCTGGATTTTTGATGATCCAGGTACTTTGAACGAATCAACTACTAGGTTTCTTCTGAACTCTTGAAACGTTATAGTTTCACTCATTCGCAAAACAGGAGCAGCAGGAATAGAGAGACATTTTTCATTTGTATTGATTATAATAAACGAAGTTTTTTTACCAAGAAAGATAAAGTGTTATGTATTGCACTTGTATGCTCATAACTATAAATCCTTCAGAATATCATAACATCAAAGATACTCTTCGCGGAGACGAATGAAGAAAGACCTGTATTATTTTTATCAGTGTAATGGGGAAAATGTTTCTATCTATCCAAAACAATATTGCATAACGTTAAGTATGCTTTTGTCTTTAAAGAAAAGGGTCTCAGTATTTTTTCCTGTTTTCTGTATTGTAGTTCTTAACTATTACTTGTCAATTTGCTTACCTATGTTTTGTACTTTCGTATAAAACGGAAAAGTCATGTGGCACTGTTACACCGCAGTTATGTGTTAAGTAAATAATTCAGCGTACTTGATGGACAATTATCATAGATGTTTACAATAAAATATTCAACAGTGATTAAAATAATTTGAAATTTCGCAAAGGAGAAGAATTAATAAAACGTTAAATAATAAAATTGCAAAATGAAATGTTGGGAAAGTTGTCATAAGTAAAGTTGAAATTTTATTCCTGCATTGAAACATTTAAAGCTCAGGACAAGTGCTTTGCAGCTCTTATCCCAACACACACAAGAAACAGACCATACATGTTTCTAAGTGAAATGAACTTACATTTCTGAAATTCGCATTTAAAAATTCTCCCGATTCTGGTACATGTGGATAACACAAGCACGTTTATGCATTTTGAATATTTATTTTTCAGTGTATGTGTTTGCTGCACTGAGACACACAGTTGAGTTTCATCAACATGGATTGTAGAAATCAAATAGAAGTTTACATTGTGCATTTCTTATTAAAGTTGTCTCCACGAAGACGTACCAAATTTTAAAACACTCTGATTTATTCAGATGTTTTGCACTTAATTCTGTTTGTGCTAATATATTCCTTTTTCTATCGAACTGTAGGAACGGGGATCTTTTTCATTGAAAGGATCAGCGCCTCTGAAGCGTAATCTCACTTCTGATGGACATAGAATTATTTCTTCAAATAAGGATTCCATTCACTCCGCAGTGAAAAAAGGATTTTTTTTTCATTTCATTGATACCGTTGGAATTTCTTTGCATTGTGCGTGTTTAAATGATCATTTGTAATACAATTTCAAGCATGAACCACCTGATAGAATGAGCATATGATCTTTTTCCCTTATTTTGATTTCTTGCTATTATTTACAGTCACAAAAGAAAAAAAATGGTAAGGATGATATACCTTGCCATACTATCAAGGGTATATTTTATATACAAACCTAATGATGGGCTTAATATTCTTTGAAAGCAAACGCCTCTGTCATTAACAAAGTTTTAACATATTTATTAGAATTAAATTTTATCAATAATAAACTAAACATGGACCACCAATCTTTGTAATGTAAAGTGAATTGTAGGAACATCCTAATTAGGTACTTCAATTTCAACCTCCTACGTGAAGCGAATTATATCTAATGTTCCTGAAAACACATGACTATTTTAAAAAGTACGATTAATCGTTTTTCGAAACTGAGAATAAAGAAGTTCAGATTACTGAACCATTTGAATTTCTTACAACGAAGCAAAAGGCATCGCATCTTACCGAGTTCTATATACTTCAAATGTAATCTAATACCTACTAAGAACGTAACAAAAGCAGTGAGCAATGCTTCGTTTGGCATTCTTATAGCTGTTATTAAGGATACTCGGAAGGTCATTGCGAAGGTGGAACATGAACTTTATGATCTACACCTTTGGTGAGCAAACGAATTACAAGACTTTGATATTTTACACAAAAACACTTCAGTTCGTAGTGCCAACATGTAAACGAAGCACAGAATTTCCCTTGAAAGCAAATTCCAAAAATTGATAGCTGATTATGAAAGTAAGCAGGCTTATATCCATAGTAATAGTAACGGAATGGTGTATCCAGAAAATGAAGTGTTTGTTAACTTGTCCGGTCATAGTCTCACTGAAATTCAGGAGCGGACTTTACGATGTAATTCAAATTTTGCTATCTTAGGAAAGATACCGATATCAGAGATAGTTGTGTCAGTTGAGGAATCTCTAATCCAAAAAGTCTCAACATTGAAGAAAAAGAAATAGTTATACATTGTATCAGCCAAGTGATAACCACAAATCATGCTACGTTACCTAGACCAAACTTAACCACCAAAGAAATTAGTGCGCTTAAAGAATTGCGTCCAAATTCTAATTTAATCATCACTAGAGCTGACAAAGGAAGACAGGTGGTTGTGTTAGACAAAAACCATTATGATAACAAAGTCAAAATTCTGATTTCGGATGGACCTTACAAAGAAATAAAGAATGATTCTTCAGATAAGCAATTGAAAGAAATACAGAATTTTATCAAAAACTCAGAAACTCTAAACCAAAACATAAAAAACAAAGTTAAACCATCATACGCCCGTTGTGCGAGATTCTGTGCTCTCCCTAAAATACACAAATCTGGAATTCCTTTCAAGCTTATTGTTAGTAATATCGGCACAGCAGCATAGAGGTTATCGAAGTTCTTATCTTTAAAATTATCTATATTGGATACTCAAACGAAACATCTGTGAAAAATTTCATTGAGCTTACTAATCGACTTAATGTACACCCCTACGTAGATCAAATAATGCAATCCTTTGATGTAGTATCTATGTTCACCAATGTTCTAGTAAAAGTAGCTCTGGAATCCCTAAAATCAAGTCTTGTAGAGCATCATTACAGCCAACCTGAAGTTAGAGAAATAACAAGACTAGTGGACATTTGCATAAAACAGAACAGTTTTACTTTCCGTGGAACGTTTTATGAACAGACGGAAGGTATAGCCATGGGCAGCCCACTGTCTTCTGTATTATGTGAAATCTACATGCGTCGACTTGAAAAAAAGCTTTTTAAGCTTGTGAAATTTGAGTTATAGATACGATATGTAGACGCTACATTCATTCTATGGAAGGGAAAATATTCTGAAATTCCGGAATTAGTCAAATTTATACATTCCATTGCTCCTCACATTCAAAAACAGCTACGAAAGTGAAAATAACGGATGCCTACCTTTCCTTGACGTCCTGGTACCTCGCTTAAATGGATCTCTCGCAACCAGAATTTATCGAAAACCTTTCGCTATTTTTTCACCTCCACATGACAAGTTCAATCACACTTATCAACAAAAACTCAGCGCCTTTTACACTTGCGTATATCGCAAGATACATATATGCTGAGATAAAGACAGTTTGGAAAAATAATTTAATTTGGTTAAACGTGATGCAGTAGAGCGAGGATACAACCCTTCCATTATAGACAAGGCTCTAACCAAATTCCGGAAACCGAAGACTATATTCATATTAACTCATGTGATGCACCCATTGCGAGATAATTTTGCCATTATTCCATTTTCCGGTGACATTGCCTACAAAATTACTAAAATTCTGAAAACCTTTAATTTTAAGGTGATTTTTAAACCCATGAACGAAATTGAGATTTCTGGGATCAAAGGACTACGTTGAAGACAAAAACTCGTGGAGAATTTATCAAAATCCATGTTAATGTGGCGCTTCGTATATAGGAGCGACCCGTAGAGCCTTGCGTTTTTGATTGAAGGCGCACAAGACCTACATTCGGGATTGTGACCTAAAGAAGTCATCGTTGGCCAATCACTGTTACGAAAATCACCACAAATTTATCTTTGAAGAAGCGAAACTAATTGACCAGCCAAATTCAAACACCAAACTTGATATTTTGGAAGCTTTCCATATATACCAGAAGTCTTCGCAACTTGTTAATGGCATGGCATCCACTTTATTTCTATCAAGCGCGTGGAAGAATCTAACCAAAACACGTGACTGTAAACACCATTTATGATGTCATATACAATTTGAATATTAACATGCCATTCGTCCTGATGAAGCCAGGCCGATGCTGACCTTGGCTACTTACAATGGACGCTCCCTATCTTCTGATTCAAGGCTTCTTGAATTGGAAGAGGAACTACAAAGGATCAAGTGGGACATCGTGGGGCTAAGTGAGGTAAGGAGAAAAGGAGAAGATCTCGTCGAACTGAAAAGTGGACATCTCTTCTACTATCGTGGGACAGATACTGGCAGAACTAGTGGTGTTGGATTTATAATAAACAAGAAACTGAAGGATAAAGTTGTAGAAGTTGAAAGTTCCTCTGACAGAGCTGCACGACTTGTTATCCAACTCTCGAAAAGATACCAGGCTCAGATTATTCAAACTTATGCACCCACCACAAGTCATCCTGAAGAAGAAATTGAAGAATTTTATGAGGAAATTTGTCATCAAAATAATAAAGGTAAGCAGCACTTGAAAATAATTATGGGAGATTTCAATGCTAAAATAGGGCAACGGCAACAGAATGAAACTTCAGTAGGTAAATTCGGTCCTGGCAACAGAAACCAGCGTGGAAATACTCTCGTTGAGTTTGCAGAGGCAGAAGGGTTTTTCATCTTGAACTCCTTCTTCAATAAAAAGCCACACAGGAAATGGACATGGAGACATCCAAATGGGACGACAAGTGAAATTGATTTTATTATGTGTAACAAAAAATTCGTCATAGAAGACTGCAGTGTGCTAAACAAGTTCAACACAGGTAGTGACCATAGATTGGTGAGATGTAAGATGCACCTCAACACTAAACTTGAACGTGGCAAGCTCATAAGACAAACAAAATCTATTGACATAACCAACCTTAAAAAACACCATAATACCTTCAAGTTAGAACTGAAGAACAGGTTCTCTGCTTTAGAAGGCCTAACATCGGAAGAAGTGGACATCTCTGAAGTTAACAGAAAAGTAACCAAAGCCCTTATGGAAACAGCAACAAAATTAGCTGGGTCTAAGAACAAGTTGCATATGAACAAATTATCAGGAAAAACCAAAATTTTGATGCAAAAAAGAAGAGAGATGAGGACAACTAAAGAAGATGTGACTTCCAAAGTGGAATATATAGAGCTATGCAAGACAGTAAGAAAAAGTATCACTGAAGACGTAAGGAAATTCAACTGTGAACTAGTGAGGAAAGCAATTGGAAACAACCAAAGCCTAAAGATAGCAAAGGGACATCTCAGTAAGGGAAGAAAACAGATTATGGCACTGAGAAAAGAAGATGGTTCTGTAACAAGAAATAGAGGCGAAATTTTGACAAGAGTGAAAGATTTCTACTCCAAATTATATGAAAGGGATGATATATGCACTCCAGACATCATGAAAGATACCAGTACCAGAGTTCCTCCAGTCTTTCCAGCAGAAGTTGCACATGCAATCAAGAACATGAAGCGAGGAAAAGCTCCAGGAGAAGATGGAATTACTGTAGACATCATACAAGAAGCAAGTGGAAAAATCGAAACAGTACTCGCCCAAATTTTCACTCGATGCCTTAATGAAGGAAAGATTCCTGAGGATTGGAACACTGCTACAATGATCCTGCTACATAAGAGAGGTGACATTGAGGATCTCGGAAACTACAGACCTATCAGCCTCCTATCAGTAGTTTATAAAATCTTCACTAAAGTTCTTTCACACCGCTTGAAGGTAACACTGGACATGGCTCAACCGAGAGAACAAGCTGGATTCAGGAGTCGCTACAGCACAATAGATCATATCCACGTGCTGAGAGAACTAATTGAAAGAGCAAGGGAATATGAACTTCCATTGTGCATGGCTTTTATCGATTATGAAAAAGCCTTTGATTCGGTGAAACCATCAGCAGTTACAATGGCTCTGAAAACCTGCGGTATTGAAGATGCATACATTAATATTATTAATAACATCTATGAAAATGCAAGTGCAAAGATTAGGCTGTTTGAAAATACAACACACGTAAAAATTGGAAAGGGAGTGAGACAAGGTGACACCATATCTCCGAAGCTCTTTAATGCCACATTGGAGGGTGTTTTTCAGTCGCTGAGCTGGGAAAACAAAGGCATAAAGATTAATGGAGATTATCTAACCCACCTTCGTTTTGCTGATGACGTAGTCATTTTTGCAACTAGCCCATCAGAGCTGCAGAGTATGATCCAGGAACTTGCTGACAAGGGTAAAGAAGTGGGATTAAAAATGAACTTTCAGAAGACAAAAGTGATGTTCAATGCTTTTACAAGAAATGAAGATTTATCGATTGATGGAGAAAAGCTGGAGATAACAGACACGTACGTTTATCTTGGACAGCAGATATCAAGTGAGGGTCACATTGATGAAGAAATTAATCGGCGTACAAAACTTGCCTGGAGAGCTTTTGGAAGAAACAGCATAATTTTCAAGAGCAATATGCCATTATGTCTTAAAAGAAAAGTGTTTGATCAATGCATCCTTCCAGTGCTTACGTATGGTGCAGAGACGTGGACCTTAACTAAAAAAGACATACAAAGGCTGCAGACAACTCAAAGAGGCATGGAGAGGTGCATGCTTGGTGTAACCCGGAGAGATAAGAAGAGGAACTCGTGGATCCAAAAAATGACAAGAGTGGAAGACACCATGATCAGAGTTAAATCCCTGAAATGGCAATGGGCTGGACATACTGCCAGAAGGACAGATCATCGATGGACAGCCGAAATTTTAGATTGGATTCCAAGGGACAGGAAAAGACCCAGAAGAAGACCACATGGGAGATGGGTGGATGAAATTCGAAAGTATGCAGGGGTGACATGGAGGAGACTGGCACAAGACAGACCGTTGTGGAGGAAACTTGGGGAGACCTTCGTCCAGCAGTGGATTGATAATGGTTGACAATGATGATGATGATGATATATATAAGTGTCACAATGTAGTCTTTGAGATCAAGAATAATATGCATTGGTTTTATGAAAAAAATCTGTTATATTTATAACTAATTAAGACAGTGTATACATTTGTTTCACCCGGCTAAACTATTTGCTAGATTAATGCCCGTTGAAGGCTGACATGTAGAAAGTTTACGTTTTAAATTATGCAGCCATCTTTGACAATGGAAATTTGTAGAATTGCTAAGTGCCTGTTTCAGCATCTTTCTTATTTGATACGAGAGTTGCTCGTACTGTGGGCTTGTTCATTTGTCACACTTTGTGTTATAATTGAAATGAATAGTTCTTCAGCTGAAATGAAAACTAATGAAAGAATATGAGATCTTAATGTGATACAAATATATAAACTGGCAATGTCGAGGGATGACAAAGATATGAAAATTCATTGTAAGGAATCAAATAGACGGAATGTAAGGAACATAAAGTAAAATTTTCACAGTAGTTTCCGAATACATAGCAAGAACATGCTTGTGATTTCATTGATTATTTGGTAATGTGACAATTATTTTGGTAATTATAAAATATATTTGCAATGTTATTTCTATTAATACTATTCCACGGCCTTTGTTCCCCGTTAGTATTTCTTACTAACGGGGAACAAACCTAGGCTTTTCCTCTGTGCTCTTTCGTCCAAAGAAATAACACGATCATGCGATCAGCAAAATGCTCGCTGTCCGATTTTTCGACTTTTGGATTTTGTTCGATGGCCTACAGCTCACTTTCATGTTATCCGCACTAACAGTGTCAATCCAGATGTTAGCAAGCGCCGGATACCCCGTTAAAATGATACCTCTGGAACTACTTGACCTGCTTGAAGTTAGTAAACCTACTGAAATATATTCCATATCTGAAATATATCTGTTACAAACTGTTTGTAAAATGGCATAGCGAAAATAAAGGGCGTCTATTTCCAGTGTTAGTATTTGTTGCGAGTCATTTCTTATGGACAATAATAATGATCATAATATTTGGTATAGTTTGCCAATTGCTCATTATTAATGCTCGCCTTGGAAATTAGGCTTCATCTATGATTCCTTATTATCGATGTGTTGGGAAGAAATAGCTCTTTTGCATAGGACAGTTTCCGACGTAAATAAGATATTCATGTCCTCTGCGGGGGAGTTTTTATATACTGCATAATATTGAAAGTGCGTACTGTGAAGAATAAAACTAAATATGAAGAACATGACGCGATCTATGCGTTGTACTTTTACCGCAGTCAACTGCAATGGCTAGAAACTTTGAAATATTTGTTCTGTTGTGACATTACTGGAAAGGGATTTGATAGTTATTGAAGCTGTCCTAAAATTTAAGGAAGTCGAAGGTGAAAGCCTGGTGGTTCTCAGACTTTGTTCAAGAAATTTGCAGCTGGTAACTTGAGCTTGAAAAGAAAATAAGGTTCGGGAATGTGGTCTGCTCTTGATTCAGACATTCAGGAAGTGTCTCTGGAAGACAAAGCACGAACAAGAGTTCCCAAAATGTTAGAGTAACTGGGAGCTTCTAAATCTACCACTTCACAATATTGGAAAGGTGTACAGATGATGCCGTGAGATGCCTTATATGATGGCTTCATCTTAAGCGCAACAACATGTGGAGTACGTAAGGAGCTACTCAAAAACCCCACGCCATACTACATTTAGCAAACTAATTGTTACTAGAATGTGAAGTACACATATCTGTGTCGTCCAGATACTTCACAACAATTGTTGAATAGAGGTGAAGCAACTTATCCTAACCCCAAACGAGGATTTTTTGATAAACAGTTCATGCTGTGTGTAGGGTGGAATTATAAAGGTACAACAATTTCATGAGTTCACATTCACGTTGTATGAACTTACTTCGAATGATGGGTATATCAATACCGCACTTTAATGTCAGTAATTTAACAGGATGTATGACAAACTTTAGCGGAAGTATTCTGAGTCAGTCTACCGAAATTTAGCCCTGCTGGAATAAGACAATGCAAGACCTCTTACCGTTAACAATTAACTGGAATGGTAACTACAAAAAAAGGAGCTAAAGCACTGATGAAACTTATTGAAGGTGCTATGTCTTCATGGCATTCAATTTTTTTGTGTTATTTTTTTTTGACAGTCAGAAAGACAGATAAGTGCGCACATTCATACCATGTGTGCTAACATGCGTACCAGCGCAGTTGACCAGGGAGGGGGATTTCTTCTTGACATAGAGCAACTCATACTGGTGCCTATTTTATGTTGTCCAAAACACAACTGAACTCTTTAGTGATAATCTGCTAGAACCTTCCTCCTCCCCTCCGTGCCACTTTTTAAGTCGTCATAGCAACAACCGAGGGACAAATGTTTGTGGGGTCAAGCTTAGCTTTTCGTGTTTTCGCGTAGTTGACGTCATCAACTACACGCGCACAGTCCACGCATATATCACTTTGTTTTGTTGACATAACAATAAAAATGCGGCTGCTGGTCTGACATCTAATCCCAATCATTCTCACATGACGTCAGAGATGCCTTACGTCACACGGTCAACTCAAGAGATAAGAAGTTTTTGTTGTTGTTTTTGGAGATTTAACTACCACCGTGAGCAATTCAGTGGGCTATAAGCAGTCACCCGTCCCTAATTTAGGGTCACTGGTTCCAGTGAAGGGAGAGAGCGAGTGGTGTAAGACAAACACAACATCCATGCCTTAGTAGGATTCGAAGCCGGACCCCTTTCGGACGAATGATCAGAGGCCATCGCTTAGACCACTGCGCCACCAGAGCGGCCACGAAAGTCTTTGCATCAGGAATTTTGGTTCACTACCTGAACCGGTGTTTAGCCATCTGTATGTGGCAACGTCAATAGTATGACGATCTGACAACAAGATAAAAATAGTTCACGGAAAAGAACAGGGTAAATTTATACAGGGTTCACATTCAGTGTATACCAAAAATGTTGTGTACAAGGAAGTGTTGACGAAATAGGGACTGAAGGTTTTACAAAACAGATAACAGACACCTCCTCATATCAAATTCCATAACCGACTGCTAGGGAAATTTCAGAAAGCTTTAAGCCAACGTCGCCATCTAATGACGTGGAACTGAAAAACTCAATAAATAAATAAATGTCAATAATTTCTGTTTCATAAATTTTATTTTTCCCGTTATTATTGACGGGTTTTCATCTAGTATATATATATTCATGGTCAATAAGTCACCATGCCTGGAACATGCTTCAGCAGCGGGAAACAGGGCCGGTCTGAGTGCAAGTACGTATGTAGGCAAGTGATAAAATTTGCCCCTCCCCCTTCTTTGTTTTTTTTATTTTTTTTTCAGTAAGAAACACCCAAACACGGTAACAAATAGCCCTAATCTGAACTTAGTATGCACCGAAGATATGTCACTAACTCATTATTATATGCTACGCTACAAAAAATAGTCTAATATAATAATAATAAATAATAATAATAATACTTTTACTCACAAAATGACGGATTAATACATGTAGTTATCTGCGTTACTTACACGAAATGATCACGTCTGACTTTATTTTGCAAAAACCTTTCCATTGCTTCACAAAGATACATTTTTTGTACAATATAATTTTCAATAGAAATGATGAATTAAGTCGATAGCTGTTCCTGCATCATTGTGGATCTCAAATAGGTCTTTATCAGCATTAATCTACTAAAACTTCTTTTCCCGCTTGCTACTGAGACCAGAATTGTAAGTAATATTGGCAAGCAAATCCAACCGTTAAGAAAACAGTCAATCATATCATGCTGGAATATGACGTTTAGAGCTTCAATCGGTGCAGCTGAGCTGCAGTAGCTCATAAGTGCTTGCAAATGCTACAGCTTGTCAAACAGTTGCTCCTCATCGATATCTTTTTCTTCACTGTCTGCATACTTTCTTCAATTTATAAAGGAAACCCCAAGGGTTGGAATTGTTTTTGCAACTGAGTAAATCGTTCCTGAATAGCAAACAATGCGCTATAAACGAGTGGATAGAACACCTTTGGTTTATATAAGGTTTTACAGTTTGCATAGTCAAAAATTATTTTTTTCAAGCCTTATTATTACATATTGTATTTGCGTTTAATACGCGTGCTATTATATGATTTCAAACACCAAACTAATCGTTGTTCAATTATAAGCTCTTGATAAAACCTTCCGTGGAAAGGCGAAAGCTTGTCATGATTAAATATTTTCTATATACACCATTAACACGGATTGTATGACCTTGTTGTCTCATTAATTATTATTGGTGAATTAATATCTATCGGAAGTTTCTATAAGATCCCTCTAATACTTCTACCTCCAAGCGTTAGATTTTTCAAAACCTCGTCTTATGAATCGATGGAGAGTTCTGTCATTGTTGGCTGATTCGTAGTGATACGAAAATGTTGACGCTTATACCAGGAAGTTAAATGCTCATATCGCTTAGTTTTTTAGAAATGAAAAATGTGTTTAATTGCTATAATCTTATTTTCACTTTGTGTACAACATACAGAAATATTCAATAAAAGAGAAATGCAACTGTAAGTTGACTTTGTTAGATCTCATAGATATGCATTTATGCAGTTTCAAAAATTCTGGCCTTACGTTTGCCTCTTGACGCCCGCATGTACTGCTACTAAGGCGACTTTTATTTGATTGTTTAGTGTTACAATTCGGTCATTGTATTTGGATTCTTAGATTCTCTTATAATAACATGATGTCACAAAAACGGTATTTGCGGGACACCATTTTGCGTGGCTAAAAATAAAGGAAGATGTTAAATAATTCCTAGGTAGTGGAGAGCATGTCTTAGCAGTTCAGATCTTCGGAAGAAAGGTATATTTGAGGATGTAAGTAGTAGGCCTATGCAACAGAGATGCTATTCGCTTTACATTAACTGTAACTGCAGAAACTACTCTCTCTGAACTAAGTAATTTAAGAGCACGGCAGCAAACACTATACAAATATTTCCAAAAAAATATGTGTTCTAAATATTTAATCAGTTCACACTTTATAGATTATAGCACTACCAAAGCAGAAATATATGATCATCACTGTTATTAATTCTTCAATGGTATAAAATGGAAGCTACATGTATTCGCCAAAACAACAGAAGGACTGAAAACCCGTCAGTTTTTTTCTGAAAATAAAATTTATATATAAATATTAAAGGTGTAAGCACAGAAGATTGGCAAATGCATCTTTCTTTAAATTACCACGCCTTTTACTAGGCCGTTCATTTTTTCAAATGTGGCTTGTATTCCTACCATTTATGTACAATAGCGTTTTGTGTAATGCAGTTTTTACAGATCACAGATCCACTGTAAAAATGTTTACCCTGAAAAATTACGTGAAACTCCTTTACATTTTCTTTTAGAAACTAAGTCCAAATAAAAAAATAGTCATGCATAGGCTCAAAACAGTTTCATACTTCTAAATTGTCGGAATAACCTCATACACGCACAAAACGAATACTTGTTTAATGACCTGTGGTGTCAGAGTTAGGTTTTAGGGCTAAAAACATATATTTGTATCTGATGCTTATCTTTTCCATAAAAAAGCATTTTGGGGATTCGAACTGACTCAAAAACCAGCTATTGTAAAATAATAAAAGGGTATACCGTGTTCATTCAGAGTTGAACCCTGGCAATCGTATATTATTTGACCGCCAAGGGGTGAGGTAGTAAGTACTTAGTCCATTCTCTCGTGTGCCAACCCCAGACCCCCACCTCAGCTCCCATTTAACAACCGCAGACGGTTCGGCAAGATGCAATAAAGTACTTACTTACTTTAGGACTGATCATGGAACACAATGCACACACCAAGTCTTACAATGAACTGAGCACCTGATGTAGATAAGGGCCGTACGATTTTTCCATAGTCTTTACATGGGAAATTTGCCGCCCCGCCACGCCCGAACCGTTGGGCCAATCTCAAGTTTCGCTTCAGCTGGCACATACATATTGTAATATCTGGCCTTAATCGTAAGGATAAAAAGCTACTATTGCAACAGGCGGAATAATTATTTTACTCCTGCATTTCTGCGTCAGATTAGAAGGGAAATAACGCAGGTCTGCGGTCGTCGTTTTAATAATGATCACAGGCACAAAATATCTGTAAACACAACAGTTTTTTTTTCGAAATTTTTATTCCTTCCGATGTGAACTTTATTCAGTAGCTGCTCAAAATACAGCATCTTCATTACAGAACGACAGATAAATGTGTCCAAATGCAAAAAAAGATGCCTTCAAAGAACTGAAATTCCGACATTTTGCAACAAACATGCATGCTGAGGTTTTGCCATCATCTTGAATATTATAAACAGCTGATAAAGCGCTGCTTAAATTTTTCACTAACTCGCGGACAGTCTTGGTTCGAGGACGTTCAGTCCATTTCTTAAATTACAATTATCATTTTCATGCCTGAAAGACCTAAATGCAATTTTATTAACACAGCGAACTGTTTTGTGTCCTTCTGAAGATGAAACTGTTCTTATTTCATTTAATTTAATGTAAATGCATGCAATATACTTGCAAATCGTTCTCATCAAAACGAAAATGTACAGCAAAGACTGTTTAAATGCATTTCTTTTGTTTTTGTGCTAGCTCAAAACACCAGTTTTTTAAAAGATATGCTTAATTCAAAATTTTTGGAATTTTCTTCAGTGATACGTTCTGTATACCATATTTGCAGTAGAGACCAATTGATCATTTCATTTAAAACATAGTCATGTTTAAGTTCAATATTTGAAAAAATTAATACATAAATATAATTACTGGTGGCCTTTTGGATACTTATTGATATTGTTTTTTGCTATGAACCATTTAATTGGCTTCCGTTTTTTTTAGAATGAGTGAGCACTAGTAGCTCGTCCGGAAGTTCAGAATGAGAAGTAAAGGATACCTATAACAGGCAATAGTGAAGCCTTGGGTAATCCTCATTGACTAGAACCATCGCCCCGGTTATGCCGTGTCCTGAGAGAAAATCTGGTCGTATACAACACTTTAGATATCGCTTAATGCTGAATGCATTTTAGAATAATATGCAATTGCTTTTACAAATCCCGTGACACATATCTGCATAAAATTTCTGGATGATTTAAACTTTACGGACAGTGCCAATAGATAAAAAGAAGTGTTAAAGTCAAGTAACACCGATTCCATACATTACATTGATGCGATGAAGAGGCTCCAGCTATACCCGATATAGTAACAGATATTTCCAACTTTCATTCGACTGGGATCAGTAAAAATTAATTTTCCCCAATACATAATTTAGTTTATGCTTTTTATAATATTTGTATCTATTCCCATCAGGGACAACCGGTGATTTCCGTTCTATATCGCCTTTTCCCCGTACAAGGTTTTTGGCCCTATGAAGCTAGTTGAATTGTTTACTTTGTTGCAGTTTTTACATATTATTGAATGGCCATTCTAATACACAGTCGAGTCACATTATTGTGACCACCTCCTACTTTTGACGTCAATAGCGCATAGCCAATGAGAAAAGGCACGCGTCGTGAGCTGGCTTCGATGGTATATAAAATGTGCTGTAGCCGATCTGAAAACATATCACTCGTTGCTGTAATGAATAAACAAAGGAAGCCATTTATCAGATTTGTAAAAATGGGTGATTATCGGCTTTCGGGCCAAGGGCGGCAGTATTTCTGAAACAGCGCACTTTGGAAACTGTTTGCGCCCTGCTACGGTTAAAGTGTATCGTGATTGGAGAAATGGCACCAGTGTGAATAAGCGACGTGGAAACTGCTGAACACCAAGTGCCATTGATTTGTGGTGTGAACGTCGGCTTTGAAGGTTTGTGAGGACCAATCGACAAGTTACAATGGAGCAACTCACTGGCCGAATGAATAAGGGGGCTACGGGAAAGGTGTCTAAAATGACAGTTTATCTAACCCTACTGCGTATTGAGCTTCGACAAAGACAAATGATCACTGCACCTATGCTAACGAAGCTGCTTCGGCAGAAAAGGCTTACATTTTCACTGCAGTATCGGATTCGGATTTCGGCTGATTGACAAAGGATTGCTTTCTCCGATGAGTTCTTTTTCCTGTTTAATCAAACTAATGGACGTTGATTTATAAGGCGAAAAACATCGTAGAACGAACAATCTTCAAGCATTGCTGACATAACATAAGCTGGCGGGGGCCTCGTTATGGTCTGGGTTATGTTTTCGTGGCATTATTTGGGTATACTCATACTGCGGAAGGCACTATGGACAGAATTCGTTATGAATCCATCCTTGTAGACCGCGTACACTCATACATGCTCATTGTCTTCCCTGGGACAGATGGGATCTTCCAGCGCGACAATGCGACGTGTCACACAGCTAGAAATGTCCGAGAGATGTTGGAAGAGCACGATGATGACTTCATAGTACTTCCTTGGTCCTCTAATTTCCCAGACTTAAACTCAATTGAGCATCTGTGGAACAATCTCGATCGTGTTGTTCGCTCTGTACATCATCCACTACGCACCCTCCAGCAGCTGTCAGATGCACTGCAGGTAGCGTGTATTTACATACCTATGATTACCTTCCAGCACTTTATTGAGTCACTCCCAGCCCGTTTAGCTGCTGTTCGCACTGCACACAGCGGTTACAGTGGATATTAGCTGGTGGTCACGATAATGTGATTCGACCGTGTATTTCATCCTGTAGCATGTGAATGTAGCATCGTTGACATGTAGAATTCTGTGTTCATACAGTGTTCGGACTTCGGAAGGATTTTGAGTTATTGTTATATAACTACATTTTGGGGAGATGGTGTTGCTGTATGCCCGACATTTGTTCAGAAACAATGTAGCGTCTTTAGTAAATTACTAGACATATTTTGAGGACACAGCATCCCCACAGTTATCACTCTACAAGTAAAACCTAATTGTACATCAAAGGAACGAAAATCCGTGCGAACCAACGAATTAAATATGGCACAATTAATTAATACAACGAGAGGTAAGATATTTGACGGTTTTTCAGCCAATCATTAAAATATAATCTTTAGTCTTTAACTTCCAGAAATTGTTTGATACCACCTTTTAGACACGCAGGATAGCTATAAGTAGCCGTAGAATATTCACTGTGATTATATACTTCAGAGTTGATCTGTTTTGCATAGCAGGAGCTGCAAAGCTCATTTTTACTTTTATCAGATTAAAGTTAAAATTAAAACTTAAATTAAAACTGCGTCGTTAAAATTAAAACTTGTTTAGTTTTTTAATAAAATTTTAGTTTCTTATTTAATACTGAAATAAACATTACAGGGACAAATTACAAGAGATTTTCCAATAAATAAAGTCCATATGAGCAATATGTGTATCATTTCTACACAGGATAGGAAGGGGAGCACATGGAACAGTAAAATAGCTATTTTGATTGCAACATAGTTCATGTTAAATATCGCAAATGCAATGTTTTTTGCATATTTCTAGAACAATTGCAACTGCTGGACAGCTGAGGTATTTGCTAGATTTGAAATATAACGAAAAGACACAGATAACCGTGTGAAAGATCAAAAAATAAAATTTATGATAAAATTGGCAGAAGGTAAAAAATTATGTAAACATTTTGAGACGATCCCCATCCAAGAATTCTCAGTTCCTTTTTGTGAACGTTAAAATTAAATAACTGCACCTTATATACGTAATAATTCCAAACTATTTCAAGTTAACAAAAGGGAATAAACGCATTTAAAGTGAACATTTTCAGCGTTGTTTATTTATTTCTAGATTTACACAACGAAAATATTTTGCATTAGGTATGAATAAGCTCTTATTACTTTCATACGTACTTCTAGAATATGTATGAGACCTCGTAGTAATGGAACCACTGATATCAGTCGTATTTTCAAAATTGTTGTGTATAAACTTTTGCAACAGAGGGCTATGTGGTTTAATACTCCTGTGATTTAAAATTAATTTACTTCCAAGCGACTGACGTTTCGTCGAAACACTGCTTTGATATGTTATAACACTGCTCAAAATAACTGGAAGCCAATTATGAGACATTTAGGTGAAACGTGGGAAACAAATTTCGAGTGTGACCTGCACAGTTGAATCAATCATGTCCTTATAAAAATTAGTGGCTGTGACTATAGAATGCATAAATTCCAGATCGAAATGAAAACGAAGGTTTCCCGGGAGCTCTCTTGTTCAGCCGCGTTTATCGTGACATTTCTTTCCTTGAAATCTTCCATGTGATCGGTGTCTCAACAGCACGATTTACTGGAATCAAGGGCGTGGAAAGCTTTTTCCTGGGAGGAAGCAGATCAAACACAACGGTGATAGCAAGACTCATCAGAATGTCACGAATTATCATTTACGGACTGTGGACATAATTCCAGGATACGATAAGTGTTTGAAGAGCCAAGATCAAGGCCGTCCGCCAGCATCTACAGCAAGGAACGACGCTGTCATTGTTTAACAATTTCCCGATACAGGCGGCGAAAGGCTACTCACCTGTAGCGAGATCCTCTCGTGTCAAAAGCACCAGGTTGCCAACACGAACTGTCCACAGTCGCTTTCAACAGTACTGACTCAAGGCACGTAGATTAATGGTATGTGACTCTTTAAACGGGTAGGACCCATAAAAACTGTTCTGAAAATCATCATGTTTGGGGATATAACGAGTGGAGTAAAGTTCTCTTTTATGACGAGTCGAGATTCAGTCTGGAGTCTAACGATCCCCGATTTCTGGGACACAGATAACCCGTATGCGAAATTCAGCTGATCAAAATTTTATGGAGTTGCAATACGATATTGGGCATAACAACTTTGAAAAAGTTACAATGCTAATCCCAAATTTTATTAGCATTATACTGAAAAGCGGTTCGTTTGTTCCAATAATTTTTCAGTTATAAATTACAGGTTTACCTAAGAGAAATATTTTTTTCGAAAAAGAGCCTCGTGAATATCTGAAGAGAATTTCAAAATTATCTGCCATAAATATGAACTTCGCAAAATCCTTTGCGTTGAGCGTCAAACCGTGTTAAATTCTAGATTAGCAGCTTTTTGGAATAGATGACCAAGAAGAAACCAAATGTTTAACATTTGGACATTGAACATTTTTTCGGTTTTCCAATTTTTTTCTGTTATCCGAGTAATCACAGGCACTGTTCATGTATAACAAGATTACTTAAATTCTAAATTAAATATACACTATATTGACAAAAGTCTCTAGACAACCCTTTAAAAGCAAATTAACGGATTCACTGCGCAGTAAAGATGCGCGATACAGCAGCAAACGGTATAAAACAAGCCTGCAGCTGACCGCGATCATATCGCACTCTGAGGGTGAGTGAAAATGTCTCGGCGGGAGAGAACTGACTTTGAGAAAGGAAATATTGTTGGGTGTTATATTCGTGGATTGTTCATAAGAGAAACCGAGATGCACTTAAACATATAGAAGGGAACTGTTTTGGATGTATTGAATAATTGGAAGACACATGGAGTGCCTGAAGCAGAAAAACCTAGGGGCGGACCAGAAAGAATCAGTAGTAGAGGACATCGAAGCCTCAGGAGATTCGTTACAGCTAATCGACGGAGTACTGCACAAGATTCCACAGTGTACAGGTGAGTTATAATGTTGGAACCTCGGTATGTACCCCTACTATTCGTAGAAAACTTCATTCAATAATTTAGTGTGGTCGTGAAGCTGCTCGTAAGCCTTTCATCTCCACTCGGAATGCTACTCGTCGTTTAGCATGGTGTAAAAAACATTTATCGTGGACGGTACATAAAGGGAAACAGGTCCTATGGACTGATGAATCAAGATACACGAACCATCAGTTAGATGGCCATGTGTGGCTATGGAAGCAGGAAGGGGAACGATATTTACCACAGTGTACTGTTCCTACGGTTAAGTTTGGAGCCGGCAGTGTACTCGTGTGGGGGTGTTTTTTGTTTTATGGTCCCGGCTAATCAGTTACCGTGGACAAACCTGTTAACCAGCACGTCTACCTCGATATTATGGATAATTACGCCATAACAACTACGTGGCACTACTATGGAACCGAGCCTTGTTGCCACCAGCAGTATAATGCAACGAACCATAAAGCAAGGACTGTTATTGCGTGGTTTGATGATAATTCCGTATCGTGTGTGGGCTGGCCAGCACAGAGCCCTGATCTTAATTCCATAGAGCACGTATGAGATGAATTAGAGCGCCGCGTAAAAAGTGTGAAATTCCATTTTATTTGATATTCCATTTTATCGTCGTGCAAATAGACCACATTTGCGCAGCCTCCTGTCCACGGTAAAACGCGATAACGGACGTCCAATTGTCTGTTGCATGTGCCTTGCAATTTCTCCCGCTGTCTGCCGTCTGTCTGTTCTCACCTGTAGGACAATATACCGGTCATCCGTCTCTGTGGTTGCTCGTGGACGACCACTGCTAAACTCTTGGACACCTGTTCCTATCGTTTGAAATGCTCTCCAAGCTCGTGAAACGATACTGTGAGCAATACCGAACTCCTCTGCCACACTAGTCAATCTTCGACCTTCTTCCAACATCCCAATGACGCGACTTGAGGTAAAGTCATCCACATGTCGTCTACTGGATTATAATTCGTGACATTTTCACGACTTTCATCTTTCATTACCAATTGACACCCTGAATAAATTGAAAAATGAAACAAGGGATGTGAGTAATATTAGACCGGAAAGCATTTCTACACGTTTCCATGTCTCCAAAGATTATGTTTCTACTTTGCGAAGAAGATGACTGACGCTTTAGAGCATCAGTAAAATTTGTAAATTCAGTTTTTGCTGTGTTAGAAGTATGGAATTCAACGGAAAAGTTTCGATGTGCCAACATGAAAATTTTAATTTATAATTTGGTTAGTTACTAGCTTTAATCATACATAAATTTTCATTTATGCAATTTATTACTGACGATAACACAAGAACTGTCATTTGGTGTTTTAAAAGTTAGTCCTTTTCTCGGATATACTTCGGGCACTGGTTCCAAAAATGTCACCAGTTTTCCCATATCATCTGTAGTTTCGGAAATATGGAATCATGTTTTCGAATTGTAAACTGCGTAAATATTCTGAAACATCTACTAGGATTGCCAAAGTAAGCACTATATGTACGTCGATTTTGAATTTAGAATCTGTTAGCAGTAACTTACCGGAAAGCGATATGTACGCAGTTGAAGTACAGTTCGAGAATGGCGCTAGCGGCTCAACTACACAAGGCACTACCTTCTGGGTGCACGAAGCTCAGTGTTTTATCGCTCATTTTTTGTGCAATGGTAGAGTATAAAAAAATATTTAGCGAATATCGCATTTTGAGACAATGAACGATAATGATTTGAGATCATAGGTCTCCCAATCACTGGAACAGATAAAATATTTGTAAAAACGTATTGCTGAAATTAGGTGCGAAAATTAGGTTTAATTTGGGCGTTTACCGTAGGACTAACGCGAGTGGCCCTTAGTTTATATTGTGGCTTCCATATGTGTCTAAGAATCAATACTACATAACCTCAAATTCAAAATATGTTGGGAGCTTCAAAAAATATTGTTGCACCCATCGCTACAAACACCAGTCGGCCCAGGTAAAATCAGGAAGTAAGTTCTAACAATTTGTTAGATTTCCCAAAGTAGTGAAAGAATGTACATGTCTTTTAATATTTTCTTTTCTTTTTACCCAATGTGACACAGTCCTTTGGGTATTAAAAGGTCAATGAAAATATGAGTCATGCATTATATTGATATTGGAAAACTTTCACTTGTTACGTTTGGCTGATATTCTAATTTTCAGACAGGGAAGTTATCTTCACATCAGCGTCACAAAGTAAGTGGCACATGTCCTTGCAAATTTACAATAGTAATTATCTGACCTGCACCATAAAGCACGCTATTCATACAATAGGAAAACATGTCAATTATACTATGTTAATAATTTAAACAAGTTAGTAAAATCATGCAATGCATTGATTATGATACGTTTTCCAACATGTTAGAAATCATAGGAAAATGCCTTGGTTTTGAGAGGACTAAACTATGGTATAATGTTTGAGGTTCACATATATCAAAATTAAGTGTGTTTGGGCCCGTGTTACCTATTTCAGTTATCAAGTGCTACACACATAAGACATTTTATAATTAAAAATCCTATTGAAATCGGGCAATTTTCACGGAACTTATCCTGCAAAAATATTGGAGAACGATTCTTAAGCATACAACCGCCCTCAGTTGCTGACAAAAACATTTTTGGCGGAACTGCTTCCAAAGTCGTTACGGAACAACGTATTGTATTTCGTCGCAATCGAAGCATTTAAACGCAAATTATCACTCAAGTTATGAGGATAATGGCTGTGGAATAAATCTCGCTTATGTGCCCTGACCTTTGACCCCATTTCGATGATATTCAACAAAACAAGTTCAGTATACCACAGGGACAACATGATAGGTTTCGTTGCTATCCAACCATTTTTACAAAAGTTATGACGTATAAGGATGATGGAATGGATCCCGCTCCTATGTCCTGACCTTTAAACCCATTTTGCCCATCTTCAATACGGTTCGTATCTGGTTGTCCCCTACCACATGCTAAAATGTCATCGAAATCGAACCATTTTTACTCGAGTGATCGTGCGTACAGGCAAACAGATAGACGAACAAAGCTGGAACAAATACGCTTGTTTATCCGATGATTTCGAAAACAAAACAAAAATAGGTATGTATTTATATTTTTATTATTTTCATAAATTACTGTAAAAATTACAATTTCATGTACTGGGATGGGCATACACTGGACCCTTGCAAATCCGGTAAGCCGGCCCCGGTGGCGCAGTGGTCTAAGGCGATGGCCTCTGATCATTTGTCCGAAAGGGGTCCGGGTTCGAATCCCGGTGAGGCATGGATGTTGTGTTTGTCGTACGGCACTGGCTCTCTCCCTTTCCCTGGAACCAGTGACCCTAAATTAGGGACGGGCGACTGCTTATAGCCCATTGAGTTGCTCACGGTGGTCGTTAAACCTCAAATAAAAAAAAATCCGGTAATTCCTTCCACAGTCGGCTGCCAGATTACTGAGACTGCATACAAATTTAGTTTAATTCTTCATTACATTTAATGTTACACGTTTGCTCTATGTAATACATACGTATTAGAAAACATAAATAAGAGACAAAATAAAAGATATAATTATAAAATATCGCGATCAGGAAGCACTCTGCTGTCTGATTTACAACAATGAAATGATGTTTTAATATAAGTACAGTATAGTACGATGTGTATCTACTATAAGAGTAATTAAAATACTTACAACTCTGATACAGCACAAATAAAATGCCGTCTGGGTAGCAACAATTGGTGTAAAAATAACCCACGACGAGAGAGAAGCTGGGTTCATTCACATGGACGCGAGCTCAGCTTCCCCTTCGTCTCGGCCGTAGGCTGGATTACTGTGAGCCGGATTAGCAAAAGTCTACTGTGATACATATTATTTCATATCCGAAAGTAATAGAACACATAAATAATCGAGAATGATTTTCTCACTAAGTTAACCTAACATTTTTTCACTTTTTAACACTAGAAACGCCGGACAATATTCCATACTTATAAGCGCTGTAGGCAGTCATTTTGCCTGCTAGGTTCTTCCCTACGCTGAACTACCCTGTTGCATTGAAAAGTCACATACTTGATGTAGAGTAATGAAACACATATGTTTATAACCTTTTTTATCAGTTTGCACATCACGAAATACAGGTATTTTGGCTATTAACTCTACACTGAAACTATTCTCCTGCACGCACCACGCAATTTATTGTTTTAACAACCTTTGTGTGCACCTTGTGCACACAAACGTTTGGCATCTGCTACACACAAACTTGTAGCATCTGCTGCGTCTGTCCGACGTTTTGTGATTTTCGCCGCTTTGTGATTTTTGCCGCTTTGAAACGTGACACTGCATTCGTTTGGCAGGTGTCACTGCAGCCTGTACTGCAGATGTAGCTTCAGGTTTACAGATGCGGGAGGGTCTTGACCTCATATAGAACTCTTATAATTATTCTGCTAAATTTTGAATGAAATTGTGCCGTCCGATTCTGTCGCCCATTGTCACCTTCAATATCACCCAGGCATTGATTGCTGCCAACTCCAGTATATCGTAAAAAACGTGCATTGGCCATCTTCTGGATCCTGCCATTTCCTGCTTTACCGTGTATTTCCTAATTATCAGGTCTACAATAACGACACGGAACTTTGTTTCATTGTAGAATTTTATTCCTTCCGGTAGTTTATTTTCACCAGTTTCCCTCTCAGCACTGGGATGTAGGGAGCAAAGAACCAACACGTTTTTGTTCTTTCTCCCTTGGTACACAGTCATGATAATGTCGGAATGCTTAAGCATTGCGGTTTCGTGCAGTGTTGTTTTCAATTTTTTCACGGATTCAGGAACCTCTCTTCGACCTCGGTTAACAGTTCCGACAAGGCTTTGTTCTAATCTTTCAGATTTTTGGCTAACTTAAAAATACGAAAGTGGAGCGCTAGAAAGAGATGAATCCGCGACCATGAAAAAATGTAATAAGTTTGGGGATGGGAGATCATAGGTTAATTTTTTTTTCGGACAAGTAAGTTTAATTTTCTGGTATTCTGACTGCTTTGTCTCCAAGAGGCAAAATTGCTGCGGAATATATTCAATTTAGCCTGCATATAATTCAGTACATCCCATTTAACAGTTCGTTTGTTTCATGTTATTGATTCACACTTTTGTCAAAATGAGTGAAATGGTAATTCTGGGAGGAATATGTACCACTTTCTTCTTATAATTGAAAACTTAAGGCCCACCGTGAGCAACTCAATGGGTTATGCAGTCGCCCCTTCCTAATTTTGTGTCACTGGTTCCAGGAAAAAGGAAAACTAGTGCTGCAAAACAAACACAAGGTGCATGCATCGCCATTATTTTATCCCGGAAACTTCGAGGTCGAACGGTCATAAACCAACGCTCAGATATCTTCGCCACCTGGGCCACTATCGTACGACACGGCTGGAATTACTATACGATCGTTAGACTTTCAGTAGGTCACGGCATTGGAAACTCACCTCTCTCGTTGGATTAGCAGAACAGTACTCCCAAGCAAAATCCAAAACATATTCTTGAAACATATTGAACTTAACCAAAACAGTTATACACCACCTCCTTCGGCAAAAAGAAAATTCACCGAAAATGATCCCCAACTTTTCATGAGACACATAAGAAGCAGCACAGTTTGGAAATTTGTATTATTACAGAGCTACATCGAATTTTCGCCAATTTCATCATGGCAGTGCTGCGTTCTCAGTTTCTAAAATACTCATATCTACACAAGTGGTGCCAAACCCGTAAGAAGAGGGGTTAGTATACACCACACAAATCAAAATCTGTATAGGCACTGGTCATTCGTGTTCCTCAGACCACAACCTCTCAGTAAGCAGTATTTTCCATTCCTTTTTCTCGCATCAAATAAAATACGAACTTGCTTCACGCGTCCTTCTGAGGATACCAAGCGCTTTACGAAATACACATACGGAGATGTGAAACTTGAACCTCTGTTACAAACGTGTGGCAGTGCGGCATCTGCCAATTGTTCCTTAACTATGTCCATCAACGTATTTTCGAATACAACAAAATGCCAAAGCACAGCTTTTAGTCATCTACGTGCTGTAAACCTTGTTCCCTCACATAAAATGAATACATACATACAATATCACATTGTGCCGAAAAGCCTCAAAACTATTCTGTTGTTCTAAAATTTTGTTAATAGTCTAAAACATACCGCTGCAAAAAGAATGCCTCTCGTTTGGTGGTTTTAGTTTTTTCTTTCTTTCATGGATGATAAAAATATTCCATTGATTTCTGGAGGGGCAATCAATGCATATGTATTTGACGCTTTTTGTATGTGTTTTTGCTTTCTTCTGTGCCTTAAATATTTTACTTCAGATTTCGTGAACGATGAAGTTTTCAAAATAGAAAACAGGAAGTACTCTCGTTAAATGCGTTGTGAATAGCAGTTTGACAGCATTATGTTACAAAGAAATCACCTAGACACACAGTCAATGTTTACGTATGATAATAAATTTTATAAAATTAATCTAGAACTTTAATTCAGCAAAATACAATGAGTACATCAAGTCACTCAATTCGGAAAATAGTGCTGAACTGAAATCAGGAATAAATGTTATACTGATATCTGATATTTAACGTGACTCTATATGAATCCAGCATTTCAAAATAAGGCAAAAAACAGAGAAGGCTTTGCTTACCTTTTTTAAACTTTTTTGGTGTCAAAACTGTAGACAACCAGATAACAGGAACTATATTTTGAAAATAATGCTGTGAATGCTTTATTTTCAGTAAACATTTCAATAAAGAAAATATATTATCTGACTTATAATCCTTGTCACATTTACGCCAAAAATCGGATTGTCATCTTCAAAATTTGTATTATATGGCGTAATCCCGTATTTCTTTCATGATTTATCTGCTTCTCCGGGCAATCACGGGATAGGATTGTTAACCTCCAGATTCGCTAAACATGAATGCCGGTTGCTTCGACTAGCGAATCCTGTGATGGTTAAATTCAAATTGATCGGAAACTTGAAACTTTGTCGTTCTGGGTGGTGTAGTGGTTAGCATACCTAGGCGTTTTCTGGGAGACGCGGGTTCGAGTCCCGCTCCAGGACGATGAAAATTTTCAAGTTTTCGCATATTATCTGACTTACCATCCTTGTCACATTTACGCCAAAAATCGGATTGTCATCTTCAAAATTTGTATTATATGGCGTAATCCCGTATTTCTTTCATGATTTATCTGCTTCTCCGGGCAATCACGGGACAGGATTGTTAACCTCCAGATTCGCTAAACATGAATGCCGGTTGCTTCGACTAGCGAATCCTGTGATGGTTAAATTCAAATTGATCGGAAACTTGAAACTTGGTCGTTCTGGGTGGTGTAGTGGTTAGCATACCTAAGCGTTTTCTGGGAGACGCGGGTTCGAGTCCCGCTCCAGGACGATGAAAATTTTCAAGTTTTCGCATATTATCTGACTTACCATCCTTGTCACATTTACGCCAAAAATCGGATTGTCATCTTCAAAATTTGTATTATATGGCGTAATCCCGTATTTCTTTCATGATTTATCTGCTTCTCCGGGCAATCACGGGATAGGATTGTTAACCTCCAGATTCGCTAAACATGTATGCCGGTTGCTTCGACTAGCGAATCCTGTGATGGTTAAATTCAAATTGATCGGAAACTTGAAACTTGGTCGTTCTGGGTGGTGTAGTGGTTAGCATACCTAGCCGTTTTCTGGGAGACGCGGGTTCGAGTCCCGCTCCAGGACGATGAAAATTTTCAAGTTTTCGCATATTATCTGACTTACCATCCTTGTCACATTTACGCCAAAAATCGGATTGTCATCTTCAAAATTTGTATTATATGGCGTAATCCCGTATTTCTTTCATGATTTATCTGCTTCTCCGGGCAATCACGGGATAGGATTGTTAACCTCCAGATTCGCTAAACATGAATGCCGGTTGCTTCGACTAGCGAATCCTGTGATGGTTAAATTCAAATTGATCGGAAACTTGAAACTTGGTCGTTCTGGGTGGTGTAGTGGTTAGCATACCTAGGCGTTTTCTGGGAGACACGGGTTCGAGTCCCGCTCCAGGACGATGAAAATTTTCAAGTTTTCGCATATTATCTGACTTACCATCCTTGTCACATTTACGCCAAAAATCGGATTGTCATCTTCAAAATTTGTATTATATGGCGTAATCCCGTATTTCTTTCATGATTTATCTGCTTCTCCGGGCAATCACGGGATAGGATTGTTAACCTCCAGATTCGCTAAACATGAATGCCGGTTGCTTCGACTAGCGAATCCTGTGATGGTTAAATTCAAATTGATCGGAAACTTGAAACTTGGTCGTTCTGGGTGGTGTAGTGGTTAGCATACCTAGGCGTTTTCTGGGAGACGCGGGTTCGAGTCCCGCTCCAGGACGATGAAAATTTTCAAGTTTTCGCATATTATCTGACTTACCATCCTTGTCACATTTACGCCAAAAATCGGATTGTCATCTTCAAAATTTGTATTATATGGCGTAATCCCGTATTTCTTTCATGATTTATCTGCTTCTCCGGGCAATCACGGGATAGGATTGTTAACCTCCAGATTCGCTAAACATGAATGCCGGTTGCTTCGACTAGCGAATCCTGTGATGGTTAAATTCAAATTGATCGGAAACTTGAAACTTGGTCGTTCTGGGTGGTGTAGTGGTTAGCATACCTAAGCGTTTTCTGGGAGACGCGGGTTCGAGTCCCGCTCCAGGACGATGAAAATTTTCAAGTTTTCGCATATTATCTGACTTACCATCCTTGTCACATTTACGTAAAAAATCGGATTGTCATCTTCAAAATTTGTATTATATGGCGTAATCCCGTATTTCTTTCATGATTTATCTGCTTCTCCGGGCAATCACGGGATAGGATTGTTAACCTCCAGATTCGCTAAACATGAATGCCGGTTGCTTCGACTAGCGAATCCTGTGATGGTTAAATTCAAATTGATCGGAAACTTGAAACTTGGTCGTTCTGGGTGGTGTAGTGGTTAGCATACCTAGGCGTTTTCTGGGAGACGCGGGTTCGAGTCCCGCTCCAGGACGATGAAAATTTTCAAGTTTTCGCATATTATCTGACTTACCATCCTTGTCACATTTACGCCAAAAATCAGATTGTCATCTTCAAAATTTGTATTATATGGCGTAATCCCGTATTTCTTTCATGATTTATCTGCTTCTCCGGGCAATCACGGGATAGGATTGTTAACCTCCAGATTCGCTAAACATGAATGCCGGTTGCTTCGACTAGCGAATCCTGTGATGGTTAAATTCAAATTGATCGGAAACTTGAAACTTGGTCGTTCTGGGTGGTGTAGTGGTTAGCATACCTAGGCGTTTTCTGGGAGACGCGGGTTCGAGTCCCGCTCCAGGACGATGAAAATTTTCAAGTTTTCGCATATTATCTGACTTACCATCCTTGTCACATTTACGCCAAAAATCGGATTGTCATCTTCAAAATTTGTATTATATGGCGTAATCCCGTATTTCTTTCATGATTTATCTGCTTCTCCGGGCAATCACGGGATAGGATTGTTAACCTCCAGATTCGCTAAACATGAATGCCGGTTGCTTCGACTAGCGAATCCTGTGATGGTTAAATTCAAATTGATCGGAAACTTGAAACTTTGTCGTTCTGGGTGGTGTAGTGGTTAGCATACCTAGGCGTTTTCTGGGAGACGCGGGTTCGAGTCCCGCTCCAGGACGATGAAAATTTTCAAGTTTTCGCATATTATCTGACTTACCATCCTTGTCACATTTACGCCAAAAATCGGATTGTCATCTTCAAAATTTGTATTATATGGCGTAATCCCGTATTTCTTTCATGATTTATCTGCTTCTCCGGGCAATCACGGGACAGGATTGTTAACCTCCAGATTCGCTAAACATGAATGCCGGTTGCTTCGACTAGCGAATCCTGTGATGGTTAAATTCAAATTGATCGGAAACTTGAAACTTGGTCGTTCTGGGTGGTGTAGTGGTTAGCATACCTAAGCGTTTTCTGGGAGACGCGGGTTCGAGTCCCGCTCCAGGACGATGAAAATTTTCAAGTTTTCGCATATTATCTGACTTACCATCCTTGTCACATTTACGCCAAAAATCGGATTGTCATCTTCAAAATTTGTATTATATGGCGTAATCCCGTATTTCTTTCATGATTTATCTGCTTCTCCGGGCAATCACGGGATAGGATTGTTAACCTCCAGATTCGCTAAACATGAATGCCGGTTGCTTCGACTAGCGAATCCTGTGATGGTTAAATTCAAATTGATCGGAAACTTGAAACTTGGTCGTTCTGGGTGGTGTAGTGGTTAGCATACCTAGGCGTTTTCTGGGAGACGCGGGTTCGAGTCCCGCTCCAGGACGATGAAAATTTTCAAGTTTTCGCATATTATCTGACTTACCATCCTTGTCACATTTACGCCAAAAATCGGATTGTCATCTTCAAAATTTGTATTATATGGCGTAATCCCGTATTTCTTTCATGATTTATCTGCTTCTCCGGGCAATCACGGGATAGGATTGTTAACCTCCAGATTCGCTAAACATGAATGCCGGTTGCTTCGACTAGCGAATCCTGTGATGGTTAAATTCAAATTGATCGGAAACTTGAAACTTGGTCGTTCTGGGTGGTGTAGTGGTTAGCATACCTAGGCGTTTTCTGGGAGACGCGGGTTCGAGTCCCGCTCCAGGACGATGAAAATTTTCAAGTTTTCGCATATTATCTGACTTACCATCCTTGTCACATTTACGCCAAAAATCGGATTGTCATCTTCAAAATTTGTATTATATGGCGTAATCCCGTATTTCTTTCATGATTTATCTGCTTCTCCGGGCAATCACGGGATAGGACTGTTAACCTCCAGATTCGCTAAACATGAATGCCGGTTGCTTCGACTAGCGAATCCTGTGATGGTTAAATTCAAATTGATCGGAAACTTGAAACTTGGTCGTTCTGGGTGGTGTAGTGGTTAGCATACCTAGGCGTTTTCTGGGAGACGCGGGTTCGAGTCCCGCTCCAGGACGATGAAAATTTTCAAGTTTTCGCATATTATCTGAATTACCATCCTTGTCACATTTACGCCAAAAATCGGATTGTCATCTTCAAAATTTGTATTATATGGCGTAATCCCGTATTTCTTTCATGATTTATCTGCTTCTCCGGGCAATCACGGGATAGGATTGTTAACCTCCAGATTCGCTAAACATGAATGCCGGTTGCTTCGACTAGCGAATCCTGTGATGGTTAAATTCAAATTGATCGGAAACTTGAAACTTGGTCGTTCTGGGTGGTGTAGTGGTTAGCATACCTAGGCGTTTTCTGGGAGACGCGGGTTCGAGTCCCGCTCCAGGACGATGAAAATTTTCAAGTTTTCGCATATTATCTGACTTACCATCCTTGTCACATTTACGCCAAAAATCGGATTGTCATCTTCAAAATTTGTATTATATGGCGTAATCCTGTATTTCTTTCATGATTTATCTGCTTCTCCGGGCAATCACGGGATAGGATTGTTAACCTCCAGATTCGCTAAACATGAATGCCGGTTGCTTCGACTAGCGAATCCTGTGATGGTTAAATTCAAATTGATCGGAAACTTGAAACTTGGTCGTTCTGGGTGGTGTAGTGGTTAGCATACCTAAGCGTTTTCTGGGAGACGCGGGTTCGAGTCCCGCTCCAGGACGATGAAAATTTTCAAGTTTTCGCATATTATCTGACTTACCATCCTTGTCACATTTACGTAAAAAATCGGATTGTCATCTTCAAAATTTGTATTATATGGCGTAATCCCGTATTTCTTTCATGATTTATCTGCTTCTCCGGGCAATCACGGGATAGGATTGTTAACCTCCAGATTCGCTAAACATGAATGCCGGTTGCTTCGACTAGCGAATCCTGTGATGGTTAAATTCAAATTGATCGGAAACTTGAAACTTGGTCGTTCTGGGTGGTGTAGTGGTTAGCATACCTAGGCGTTTTCTGGGAGACGCGGGTTCGAGTCCCGCTCCAGGACGATGAAAATTTTCAAGTTTTCGCATATTATCTGACTTACCATCCTTGTCACATTTACGCCAAAAATCAGATTGTCATCTTCAAAATTTGTATTATATGGCGTAATCCCGTATTTCTTTCATGATTTATCTGCTTCTCCGGGCAATCACGGGATAGGATTGTTAACCTCCAGATTCGCTAAACATGAATGCCGGTTGCTTCGACTAGCGAATCCTGTGATGGTTAAATTCAAATTGATCGGAAACTTGAAACTTGGTCGTTCTGGGTGGTGTAGTGGTTAGCATACCTAGGCGTTTTCTGGGAGACGCGGGTTCGAGTCCCGCTCCTGGACGATGAAAATTTTCAAGTTTTCGCATATTATCTGACTTACCCTCCTTGTCACATTTACGCCAAAAATCGGATTGTTATCTTCAAAATTTGTATTATATGGCGTAATCCCGTATTTCTTTCATGATTTATCTGCTTCTTCGGGCAATCACGGGATAGGATTGTTAACCTCCAGATTCGCTAAACATGAATGCCGGTTGCTTCGACTAGCGAATCCTGTGATGGTTAAATTCAAATTGATCGGAAACTTGAAACTTTGTCGTTCTGGGTGGTGTAGTGGTTAGCATACCTAGGCGTTTTCTGGGAGACGCGGGTTCGAGTCCCGCTCCAGGACGATGAAAATTTTCAAGTTTTCGCATATTATCTGACTTACCATCCTTGTCACATTTACGCCAAAAATCGGATTGTCATCTTCAAAATTTGTATTATATGGCGTAATCCCGTATTTCTTTCATGATTTATCTGCTTCTCCGGGCAATCACGGGACAGGATTGTTAACCTCCAGATTCGCTAAACATGAATGCCGGTTGCTTCGACTAGCGAATCCTGTGATGGTTAAATTCAAATTGATCGGAAACTTGAAACTTGGTCGTTCTGGGTGGTGTAGTGGTTAGCATACCTAAGCGTTTTTCTGGGAGACGCGGGTTCGAGTCCCGCTCCAGGACGATGAAAATTTTCAAGTTTTCGCATATTATCTGACTAACCATCCTTGTCACATTTACGCCAAAAATCGGATTGTCATCTTCAAAATTTGTATTATATGGCGTAATCCCGTATTTCTTTCATGATTTATCTGCTTCTCCGGGCAATCACGGGATAGGATTGTTAACCTCCAGATTCGCTAAACATGAATGCCGGTTGCTTCGACTAGCGAATCCTGTGATGGTTAAATTCAAATTGATCGGAAACTTGAAACTTGGTCGTTCTGGGTGGTGTAGTGGTTAGCATACCTAGGCGTTTTCTGGGAGACGCGGGTTCGAGTCCCGCTCCAGGACGATGAAAATTTTCAAGTTTTCGCATATTATCTGACTTACCATCCTTGTCACATTTACGCCAAAAATCGGATTGTCATCTTCAAAATTTGTATTATATGGCGTAATCCCGTATTTCTTTCATGATTTATCTGCTTCTCCGGGCAATCACGGGATAGGATTGTTAACCTCCAGATTCGCTAAACATGAATGCCGGTTGCTTCGACTAGCGAATCCTGTGATGGTTAAATTCAAATTGATCGGAAACTTGAAACTTGGTCGTTATGGGTGGTGTAGTGGTTAGCATACCTAGGCGTTTTCTGGGAGACGCGGGTTCGAGTCCCGCTCCAGGACGATGAAAATTTTCAAGTTTTCGCATATTATCTGACTTACCATCCTTGTCACATTTACGCCAAAAATCGGATTGTCATCTTCAAAATTTGTATTATATGGCGTAATCCCGTATTTCTTTCATGATTTATCTGCTTCTCCGGGCAATCACGGGATAGGATTGTTAACCTCCAGATTCGCTAAACATGAATGCCGGTTGCTTCGACTAGCGAATCCTGTGATGGTTAAATTCAAATTGATCGGAAACTTGAAACTTGGTCGTTCTGGGTGGTGTAGTGGTTAGCATACCTAGGCGTTTTCTGGGAGACGCGGGTTCGAGTCCCGCTCCAGGACGATGAAAATTTTCAAGTTTTCGCATATTATCTGACTTACCATCCTTGTCACATTTACGCCAAAAATCGGATTGTCATCTTCAAAATTTGTATTATATGGCGTAATCCCGTATTTCTTTCATGATTTATCTGCTTCTCCGGGCAATCACGGGATAGGATTGTTAACCTCCAGATTCGCTAAACATGAATGCCGGTTGCTTCGACTAGCGAATCCTGTGATGGTTAAATTCAAATTGATCGGAAACTTGAAACTTGGTCGTTCTGGGTGGTGTAGTGGTTAGCATACCTAAGCGTTTTCTGGGAGACGCGGATTCGAGTCCCGCTCCAGGACGATGGAAATTTTCAAGTTTTCGCATATTATCTGACTTACCATCCTTGTCACATTTACGCCAAAAATCGGATTGTCATCTTCAAAATTTGTATTATATGGCGTAATCCCGTATTTCTTTCATGATTTATCTGCTTCTCCGGGCAATCACGGGATAGGATTGTTAACCTCCAGATTCGCTAAACATGAATGCCGGTTGCTTCGACTAGCGAATCCTGTGATGGTTAAATTCAAATTCATCGGAAACTTGAAACTTGGTCGTTCTGGGTGGTGTAGTGGTTAGCATACCTAGGCGTTTTCTGGGAGACGCGGGTTCGAGTCCCGCTCCAGGACGATGAAAATTTTCAAGTTTTCGCATATTATCTGACTTACCATCCTTGTCACATTTACGCCAAAAATCGGATTGTCATCTTCAAAATTTGTATTATATGGCGTAATCCCGTATTTCTTTCATGATTTATCTGCTTCTCCGGGCAATCACGGGATAGGATTGTTAACCTCCAGATTCGCTAAACATGAATGCCGGTTGCTTCGACTAGCGAATCCTGTGATGGTTAAATTCAAATTGATCGGAAACTTGAAACTTGGTCGTTCTGGGTGGTGTAGTGGTTAGCATACCTAGGCGTTTTCTGGGAGACGCGGATTCGAGTCCCGCTCCAGGACGATGAAAATTTTCAAGTTTTCGCATATTATCTGACTTACCATCCTTGTCACATTTACGCCAAAAATCGGATTGTCATCTTCAAAATTTGTATTATATGGCGTAATCCCGTATTTCTTTCATGATTTATCTGCTTCTCCGGGCAATCACGGGATAGGATTGTTAACCTCCAGATTCGCTAAACATGAATGCCGGTTGCTTCGACTAGCGAATCCTGTGATGGTTAAATTCAAATTGATCGGAAACTTGAAACTTGGTCGTTCTGGGTGGTGTAGTGGTTAGCATACCTAGGCGTTTTCTGGGAGACGCGGGTTCGAGTCCCGCTCCAGGACGATGAAAATTTTCAAGTTTTCGCATATTATCTGACTTACCATCCTTGTCACATTTACGCCAAAAATCGGATTGTCATCTTCAAAATTTGTATTATATGGCGTAATCCCGTATTTCTTTCATGATTTATCAGCTTCTCCGGGCAATCACGGGATAGGATTGTTAACCTCCAGATTCGCTAAACATGAATGCCGGTTGCTTCGAATAGCGAATCCTGTGATGGTTAAATTCAAATTGATCGGAAACTTGAAACTTGGTCGTTCTGGGTGGTGTAGTGGTTAGCATACCTAAGCGTTTTCTGGGAGACGCGGGTTCGAGTCCCGCTCCAGGACGATGAAAATTTTCAAGTTTTCGCATATTATCTGACTTACCATCCTTGTCACATTTACGCCAAAAATCGGATTGTCATCTTCAAAATTTGTATTATATGGCGTAATCCCGTATTTCTTTCATGATTTATCTGCTTCTCCGGGCAATCACGGGATAGGATTGTTAACCTCCAGATTCGCTAAACATGAATGCCGGTTGCTTCGACTAGCGAATCCTGTGATGGTTAAATTCAAATTGATCGGAAACTTGAAACTTGGTCGTTCTGGGTGGTGTAGTGGTTAGCATACCTAGGCGTTTTCTGGGAGACGCGGGTTCGAGTCCCGCTCCAGGACGATGAAAATTTTCAAGTTTTCGCATATTATCTGACCTACCATCCTTGTCACATTTACGCCAAAAATCGGATTGTCATCTTCAAAATTTGTATTATATGGCGTAATCCCGTATTTCTTTCATGATTTATCTGCTTCTCCGGGCAATCACGGGATAGGATTGTTAACCTCCAGATTCGCTAAACATGAATGCCGGTTGCTTCGACTAGCGAATCCTGTGATGGTTAAATTCAAATTGATCGGAAACTTGAAACTTGGTCGTTCTGGGTGGTGTATTGGTTAGCTTACCTAAGCGTTTTCTGGGAGACGCGGGTTCGAGTCCCGCTCCAGGACGATGAAAATTTTCAAGTTTTCGCATCTTATCTGACTTACCATCCTTGTCACATTTACGCCAAAAATCGGATTGTCATCTTCAAAATTTGTATTATATGGCGTAATCCCGTATTTCTTTCATGATTTATCTGCTTCTCCGGGCAATCACGGGATAGGATTGTTAACCTCCAGATTCGCTAAACATGAATGCCGGTTGCTTCGACAAGCGAATCCTGTGATGGTTAAATTCAAATTGATCGGAAACTTGAAACTTGGTCGTTCTGGGTGGTGTAGTGGTTAGCATACCTAGGCGTTTTCTGGGAGACGCGGGTTCGAGTCCCGCTCCAGGACGATGAAAATTTTCAAGTTTTCGCATATTATCTGACCTACCATCCTTGTCACATTTACGCCAAAAATCGGATTGTCATCTTCAAAATTTGTATTATATGGCGTAATCCCGTATTTCTTTCATGATTTATCTGCTTCTCCGGGCAATCACGGGATAGGATTGTTAACCTCCAGATTCGCTAAACATGAATGCCGGTTGCTTCGACTAGCGAATCCTGTGATGGTTAAATTCAAATTGATCGGAAACTTGAAACTTGGTCGTTCTGGGTGGTGTATTGGTTAGCTTACCTAGGCGTTTTCTGAGAGACGCGGGTTCTAGTCCCGCTCCAGGACGATGAAAATTTTCAAGTTTTCGCATATTATCTGACTTACCATCCTTGTCACATTTACGCCAAAAATCGGATTGTCATCTTCAAAATTTGTATTATATGGCGTAATCCCGTATTTCTTTCATGATTTATCTGCTTCTCCGGGCAATCACGGGATAGGATTGTTAACCTCCAGATTCGCTAAACATGAATGCCGGTTGCTTCGACTAGCGAATCCTGTGATGGTTAAATTCAAATTGATCGGAAACTTGAAACTTGGTCGTTCTGGGTGGTGTAGTGGTTAGCATACCTAAGCGTTTTCTGGGAGACGCGGGTTCGAGTCCCGCTCCAGGACGATGAAAATTTTCAAGTTTTCGCATATTATCTGACTTACCATCCTTGTCACATTTACGCCAAAAATCGGATTGTCATCTTCAAAATTTGTATTATATGGCGTAATCCCGTATTTCTTTCATGATTTATCTGCTTCTCCGGGCAATCACGGGATAGGATTGTTAACCTCCAGATTCGCTAAACATGAATGCCGGTTGCTTCGACTAGCGAATCCTGTGATGGTTAAATTCAAATTGATCGGAAACTTGAAACTTGGTCGTTCTGGGTGGTGTAGTGGTTAGCATACCTAGGCGTTTTCTGGGAGACGCGGGTTCGAGTCCCGCTCCAGGACGATGAAAATTTTCAAGTTTTCGCATATTATCTGACTTACCATCCTTGTCACATTTACGCCAAAAATCGGATTGTCATCTTCAAAATTTGTATTATATGGCGTAATCCCGTATTTCTTTCATGATTTATCTGCTTCTCCGGGCAATCACGGGATAGGATTGTTAACCTCCAGATTCGCTAAACATGAATGCCGGTTGCTTCGACTAGCGAATCCTGTGATGGTTAAATTCAAATTGATCGGAAACTTGAAACTTGGTCGTTCTGGGTGGTGTAGTGGTTAGCATACCTAGGCGTTTTCTGGGAGACGCGGGTTCGAGTCCCGCTCCAGGACGATGAAAATTTTCAAGTTTTCGCATATTATCTGACTTACCATCCTTGTCACATTTACGCCAAAAATCGGATTGTCATCTTCAAAATTTGTAAGAAAATATATATTTATTTTTCAAAACTATTTTAATTTATGATCAGTTTCAGAATGTTGGATAGTAACACCTGAACTTTTCAACAAGGTTCAGTAGAAGAAAATTTACATTTGTTGAAAACCAAATTTTGACAAATGGGACTGTTACAACTCTTTTGTTCTTTTCCTAAAATATATTTTATTTTGAAAAAAAATTTTGAATTTGATTAACTTAGTCAGTCATGTACGTCTAACATTCAAGTTTATAAACAAGGTTTTCCAACAGCTTACTCAAGTAACTTATAATTGCAGTTGCATGAAATAACATTGTTAGACCACTAATAATATTGAAATAATGGTACCAATTGTTAAAGGTCAGTGATTTATGCGACTAAAATCATCATTTTTCTTTTGCTTTGCCTTTTGTTTTACAACTATACAGATATCAATCACTGAATTACAAATTTTATTCAATTCTGGGTTGGACAACCTTCATCCCGAATTACAGCACGTACGTAATTTGGCATAAATTGCACAATGTGTTGAAGTTCACCAATATCTAAGTCATAAAACGCGGTCCACAGACAATATTTAACTGGCTCAGATTTGATGGAAAAAGACTTTGCTCACGTATCTGCTTTTTTTTAATATGCCCTTTACATTCAGATACGGGCATTGTGGTGGCCAGAAAAGCTGATGGAAGTCCTTCTCGTGTTCACAAAATCACTGCTGAGCATTATATATAACATATGCTGTTTCCTTACCTCCACATGCAAAATGAAATCACCCATGGAAACAAAAAAAATCTGTTTTCTACACATACGTATATCGTGCAATACATATATTCTCAACTGAGGATTCCTTAGAGAAAGAGCTTGATCTTTTTAAACGAATTGTAGTATACAGAGGATATAGCACTTCTGTGCGTGGTAGACAAAGCTGTCGAAATATTTAGTTGACCGAAGCCTGTCTGCTCGCTCACGCCAGTAGACCTCCAAGTATGAACGAATTGGGCGGTTATCCCATTTGCTCCTCAGATTTGCTTCGGAATTTCAAAAATTCTCAAAAGTTTTAATTTCAAAATTATTTTCAAACCAAAAAACAAGATGGATTTTTAAGGATCAAAAGACTACGTCCAAGACATAAATTCCTGGGGAATGTATCAGATATCTTGTGAATATAGACTTTCATATATAGGGCAAACCCGCAGAAATTTCAGTTTCCGTGTTAAGGAACACAAAACTTACGTACGGAAATAAGAACTTAAGAAATCATCAATAGCCCAAAGTTGTCACGAATATAACCATAAACTTTTGTTTGGAAACGCTACGCTTATTCATATACATGATTCGAAACATTCTTAATGTATTACATGATTTTCACATATACCGGAATTCTTCACAACTTGTCAACGACATCACGTCTACACCATATCTTTCAAGCGCTTGGAAACAAAGATACACCTATTCATTTCAATAGATACACCTATTCATTTCAATACAACAAAACCTTGCATATTAGTGTAATCTATCACATCACGGTTTCAACTTGCTTTCCGTGAAATAAACTTTTCGTTTTAATGGTGTAAAACTTATACACAATTTAAACCGACATTTCGCGCTCCACCGCTAGTTTTCGTCTGTGCTAAGCTTTCAAAATCTTGTTAGAGGTAACAACTTACAGTGTTGTTACAAATCAAAAATTTGATATTGTAGAACCAAACAGTTCCATTTCACATTTAGGTCCGTGCTTAGACATACGTGTGGAGTCCGTGTTTTAAACGTGAATATTCGGCATGGAGAGGAATTATCTGTTGTTTCTTTGATGCTTATTTAGGCGATTCCTACAGGCATCTTATACAGTATCTCAAAATACAAGTTTTTGTTCCATGGGTGTGGGTGGGTCATATTAACAAGATTTTCATGCGTGGCTACGCCAACGTAGCTTGCATAGGGTGCTATTCTTTTCATCATGCTTCAAAGTGGGATTGATCTTTTTCGACGACTTCCCTGCCCATAGCGGTTGTCGTTGGTCTTTATCAAGAGTGACCTTTTAGATACCATAGCGTATGACTTTGTGCTGCAGTCTGGATAAATTGGGTGTATGTCATAAACACCCTCTGAGTTTTATTTATTTATTGGTGGTTTGCTTGTAGATACCGTGTCGTGTAAAGACCCAGGATATTTGATAACCACATTTACTCCATACTTTTAACGATGTTTTTGAACTTCAAAAAGAACTTTCCATTATATGTTATGGACCCACGATGTCTTAAACTGTTGTTGTTTGTGGTATTTGGAGTCCTGGGTTCGACATTTCAACCCGCCCTAATATTGAATCTAATGTTTGTGCCAGAAAGCCCAGCTGAAAGTCCATTGTTGACGATTTTTGCTAATTTTTTTCTCTGGCTCTCTATGGTCGAAGAATTAACAAATGCTCTTCTGAACCATGATCTGAAAATTGTTGTTTTATACGATATCGGGCAGAAGGAGCTGGGGGAGATGACGTTAGGAACCGCTGAATGTTTGTAGAGAAATTTCGCGCGTAGCAGGGTTGGCCATATTCTTTCCTGGTAAGAAGAACGTCTAAGAAGTGCAAGGTAACGTTGTATTCCTTTTCATAAGTAAAATCGATAGACTGGTGGAAGGAATTTATTTCCTTGTTAAACTTATTTAGGTTTTTGCTCTGCGGGTTACCATACAACAAAGATGTCATCCACATATCTGAACCAGGCTTTTCTTTTTAGGGCGCAGTTTGAAAATATGTTTTCCTCCATAGGTCCTAGTTTAGGTTCTGCTAGGATTCTGAACACTTGGATACTCTCCTATTATTTTTATATATTACTCTCTCAAGAGAGAAATAGTTGTTGTTGCGAGAGTAATATCCAAACAAACCAGAGGTGCTCACGGTGTTTTTGAGCTAATCGAGTTGCTCACGGTGGACATTAAACCCCGAGACATATACCGCATTCAGATTTGTGTGGCCAAGTTGCTTTTCCGAAGGGTGTATATCTACATTGGTGTTCCAAAGTTAAAGACGAAGAGGAGAAATTAGCATAACAGCTGAACGAGCAGGCAGAACGGATTGAAAGACCACTCAGGATATAGACTAGGGTCCGGTACTGTAGGGCATGCGCATAGCGCATATATGCAGCATGACGTAGGGATGGGGGTGTCGGAAGGGTATAAAGCACACGGGCGGTGTGCGCTCAGCAATTCGGTTAAAGCTATTGCACGGTGTACATCGGATTGAACGACGTCGAGTTGCTGCCACCATGGGATATGGCCAACTGGCAATCCAGTAGACAACATCTGGATGACTTTACCCGAAGTCGCGTCATTGGGATGATGGAAGAAGGTCGAAGAGTGACTAATGTGGCAGAGTAGTTCGGGATCGCTCACAGCATCGTTTCACAAGCTTGGAGAGCATTTCAAACGACAGGAACAGGTGTCTGAGAGTTTAGCAGTGGTCGTCCACGAGCAACCACAGAAGCGCACGACAGGTATATTGTCCTACAGGTAAGAAGAGACAGACGTCAGACAGCGAGAGAAATTTCAAGGCACATGCGACAGACAACTGGACGTCCATTATCGCGTTTTACCGAGACCAGGTGGTTGCGCAAATGTGGTCTATTTGCACGACGACCAGTACGGTTTGCGGCATTAACGCCTGCACATCGGAGACGACGGTTTTTGTGGTGCCAGGAACATTAGAACTGGACACATCAGCAATGGGATCGAGTTCTTTTTAGGGATGAAAGCCGATTTAGCCAGACGAGCGATTCTGGACGTATATACATCTGGAGAGAGCAGGGAAAACGCAATCACACATCCAACATTATCGAAAGGGGCCGGTTTGGAGGAGGCTGAGTTCTTGTTTGGGGCGGCATCATGCTTGGTAGCCGTACTGACCTCCATATCTTCCAAGGAGGTTCAGTCACTGGTTTCCGCTATTGTACCGAGGTTCTCCTGCCTCACGTGCGTCTGTTTATAGGTGCTGTGGGTCCTGAGTTCAACTTCTTGGACGACAACGCTACACCTGATCGTACAGTTGCTGTCGTAGAGCTGTAGGAGATGGAAGATATTCAACGCATGGATTGGCCCGCGAGGTTCCCGGACCTAAATCCAGTCGAAAACGCGTGTGACCTTCTCGGGAGACGCTTGGCAGCAGGTCACTAGCCGCCAGCAACTATTCCGCAGCTGTGATTGGCGCTACAAGAGGAATTGGCAGCGATGCCTCAACAGCGCCTTGACAGCCTCGTCCTCCGCATGATCAGACGTTGTAAATCCTGCAACGCAGTCAGAGGTGATTATATTCTTTACTAAAGACTGGATTTTTTGGCAGCCGCCTGTCACATGAACGTTTCTGTCGTCTCTCCAGTTGTGCTCGAAGCTACCTTTTCAATAAAGTGCCTTTGTATCCTTTGGATTCCTTGTTTGGACGGTTTTGGTTGCTTGTCTCATATTCTTACATCTTGGGGATCTTATGGTATGATTTGAGTCGATGTGGAAAACTTCTGCACGACGTTAAATTCGAAAAACCGTCTCGTCCTTAATGTTTCCACGCCAGTGTAGGTAGGTGGTGCTGCCGTGTCACATTAACGATCATTCTGTTTCTCATGGATTTTATCGACGAAGCGAGAAGCTGTGTGTCTGATATAACAAAATGAAAGATCGCAGACAACATGTTGATGCCTTTACCCAAAGCCGAATTATCGTCAGACTGGTATAATGGACTCTTTCTGTTGTTGCCAGAGAGTTTGGAAAAGCACACAGCCTATATTCGCGGCTTCTGTTAGCGTTAATGAGACATACATTCGCTATTTAGGTATTTTGCTTGATGTCGTCCGCGATGATAAAGTGTGCGAGACGACGCTTACGTGGACATAATGTTTAAAATGCAGCAGGAAAACTACTGTGAACTAGGTGCCTACTCATTTTCAAGTACGCACAGATGTGCGATTATTTCTCCAAACCACATCAAGACATTTAAATCAGACAAGACAAAATGACTAAGAACGTGAAGGGTATCTGCCTTTAGCCAGGGAGCATCGTACTGTTCATTCACTTCAAAAGTGGGGTATATCTCTTTTTACGAAAAGTTTTCAGATCAAATGGTGAAGTTAAATTTCACAAATCAAAAAGGCGGAATACTTTCGTTTGTTTCCAAGGTGCAATTTATCTGGAGCGGAAGTTCGGTTGACTGTGATTCCATGAACATTGTTGAATGAGAGAGATGTTGTTGTCCCGCAGTCGTAATGTGGCCCGGTATCATATTCAATGGATGTACCTTACTTCGGGTAGTGTGGAGGGCAATTACCTGTCAGCATACTATTGTTGTGATAAGATTTTTCTCTAAGTTCGGGAGTTCCCAATGTTGAGAGTCCAAATTTCCTATTTACTTATCCTGGCACCCGTCTTTACCAGTTAGTAGTGTCAACAAAATTTTGGCTAGTCAGAATATCCACTGAAATTAATGGTCAGCAAAGCTCTCTTGAATTCTTTCGAATCAAACACAGTGTACATGCGACGCGCTGGCGAGACCTATTGTCTAAAGGGATCTCCCGCCAGAAAAGTTTATAGAATTTCTCAGTGTTCAACAGCGGACGTTCGAGAGTTTAGCTCAAGTACCACTAAACCGCTTGATGGTATACATGACACCTCACCCAAATGTGCCTTGTAGTTATGGGTGGGCAAAATTCGCCCTATATTTTCTTTATTTAGGGTTGATGCAGGGTGCTTCTGGATAACAAGCTTGTAACTTCTTCCTAACTTTTTGGTCTGTCTTCATTTATTTCCCATATTACCCATGCTGTTTATATCGTGCGTTTCATTTTATTGATGCTATTACCATCGATGCAATTTACAGATTTTACGCTGATTTTTCCGATTTTGACTGCTTGAAAACTACTTTGACCTTAAGTTTGGGGAAACATTCAGCTTGCTGAAATTGAAATTATGCAGATTGTTTGTGAAAGAAGGATAAGTTTCTGTGTACGAAGTCAAAGGTGCATATTCTATGATGATTTTCGCAGTTATTTATTTCTATCTGCAAGGACGAACGAAATTCTCAGATAAAGTTCTTTTGGAAATTTTATTATTTTTAATCCCAAAAAATCACAAATATCGAAATAACTGATAAAGAATTAAGTTTTTTGTCTTTAATTTTGTTCTGGTGTAGTAAGTTACCTTGAAAGTTTTCCCAAAATGTCTGTATTAAATTTTAACCAAATGTGTTTTTCGATGAGGAAAATTTAAGAAAGCGACACGGTTAGCTATTTTTTAAAACTGAACAGTCGGGGAAAATAAGAATTGCATTTAGTTCCCTTTTTATATATTTCAATGAAAAATTACATGAGAATTATCTCTTACATAATACTTAATTTATCGAATTCTGGAATAAAGCCGGTTTGTCGCAAGAAGTACACTACACAATTTTTCAGGATGTTTAATTATTTCTGTATTCAATTTGGATTACATATGTTACATGCAGAAAAAAATATGTTATAGAAAAAAGGCTTTGACCGTTACATAAATACGTTACATAATTTTTCTGAAATTCTGCCTTAGCTTTCAACTAGGTATAGCAGGATGACATTATTCATTATTTCCTGAAAATAATTAATATTCTATGAAAATGTAATTGCCAGATGCACACGATAGTCTTGTGTGTATCTGGCAAATAAATTTTTATGGAATCAAATATCTTCCGATGAGCAAGGCGCATTTTTGTCATTCGGTTGGCAAATATTTTATTTTGTTCTAGCTGTCATGTAAATTTGAATGGTTACTGTTGAAGTAAAATAGGAATGTCGCATTTAAAACGTTCAAACCACACTCATCGGACCATGAAATCGTCCAAATAGATGGTCGAACATTTTCGAATGGATGACAAAACTTCTAGAATGTTTACCAGAGCTTTGCATGTCTCACATCAAATTGACATAACAGTGGTGGGTTTGCTTTCCGATGAGCTACCTTGGTTCTACAGTGATACCCCCCACACCACATATCAAATGAGAAAATTTGTGTACTGATTAATTTCACATATATATGCCCAACCAAGGGAGAACTTAGTACAAATGAAAAAGTGAAAATGTTTAGTGTCGCTTTTTAAAAAATATTTGTAAATTGTAAAGCAGTTTTACAATACATTACTGAAAGAAATTATCCAATCCTTTAAAATTTCAAGGAAATATTATTTAAACAGCATTCAACAGCATAATTTCAGTATAACAGATTGCTCGGTAAAATACACGTGGCTATTTTGAAGAAGCACTATTAATTGCTTACCTATTATAGTGAATTGGTAATATTCTTCTCTTTGCTTTCGCAAACTGCTCTTGTAATTTACTTCTCCAAGCACCTTTAACAAAAAAAAACAAAAAAAAACACTTGAAATACGTGAATTATGAGATAAATTTAACGAAGATATTTTCACGTACGTTTCGTGCGAATCTATCATTATAAACAGTCTATCTACGTAAATTTCTTGTTTCAACACTTTCTCTTTCCTTTGGTTGCAGATAAGCAACCTATAATGTAAAAGTGCCATGTAGAAATCTCACTCTCTGAGGTATCTTCGAATCTATTTTTGAGAAATAATTCATTACAAATGTCAGTCACCTACGTATATGATTTATTGACGTTCAACGCAATACAATGCTTATCTATGCTAGAAATTAAAACTATAAGTTTTGGAAACTCCTATCAGGAAACTATCCTATCATTAGCAAATTTGATTTGCCAGCATACCTAGCTACTCTCTTTTTTGATAATTCTAGGGTGCACGGCTGATAATACAACATACGATCCTTGAGTTTTTGAAGACTGTGATCTTAAATTGCAAACCGTTCATGTCAACAAGTCAGGACAAACGCCAAAAAGACCACTTGAGATTAAACGCCAAACTACCAATTGAGAAACTGAAATATCTGAATATCCCTGAAAGCAATTCCTGAGGGACCTCTCTTTTAGGCTATTGCCGGAGTATGGCCGCCATCTTGAAATCCGCCAAACTGGATCAAGGTCAAATTTTACAAATGGTATGGTGTTTTTGACTCATATCAAACAAGACCAGAATTTTCTCAGAAATTGATTGCTGTAATCCGATTTCACATATGTAAAATGGGACACAAGTTATCAACACAGAAAGTTAAAATAACTATTGATTCTTTAAAGTAACTGAAGATTTCATTGAAGAAAAAAATGTGTATTAGAGTGTTCATAATTTCTGGAAAACCCAAACTGTTGCATCATAGCCAAATACTTCAATAACCGAAACCTAAAAAGATCACCAATTTAACACAGCACTGTCACACACCTGGTATTCAAATTCCAAGAAACTGGGATTGTGGACGACAAGCCACGAAGTGGTCGGCCGAAAACTGATACCGACGAGGAAAGGTTAACAATGGTCTTGGCATCCCTTGCAAAGAGTCCGCAACGTAGCACACGACATCTCGCAGCAGAATGTGGTGTCAGACAATCAGCCATTCTACGGATCCATCTCACAGCTCACTGACATCCGTTCGAGATCCAGATACAGCAGCAACTACAACAGAGTAATCCTCGTAGACGTATCGAGCTTTGCACATGGGTTTTAGCCCTTCATCAGCGGGATACATAATTCGCACAGGGCATCTTGTTCAGTGACGAGGACAATTTTTTTGTAAGTGGTGAAGACATCCGTCAGAATCACAAGTACTAAAGTGAGAGGAACCCTCCTTGGAAGGAACCAACCAACGTTATTGGTAATGTACAGGTTATGGTGTGGTGTGGAATATTGGGCACCCGTGTAATCGGATCCATTTTCATCGATAATACACCATATAATTTGTAAGTGGTGAGCTTATCCGTCAAAACCACAGGTATTAGAATGACAGGAACCCTCATTGGAAGGAACCAACCAACGTTATTGGTAATGTACAGGTTATGGTGTGGTGTGGAATATTGGGCACCCTTGTAATCGGATCCATTTTCATCGATAATACACCATATTTTCTGTAAGTGGTGAGCTTATCCGTCAGAACCACAGGTACTAGAGTAACAGGAACCCTCATTGGAAGGAATCATCCAACGTCATTGGTAATATACAGGATATCGTGCGGTGTGGAAAATTGGGCACCCGTGTAATCGGATCCATTTTCATCGATAATCCACCATATTGTTTTAAGTGGTGAGGTTATCCGTCAGAACCACAGGTACTAGAGTGACAGGAACCCTTATTGGAAGGAGTCAGCCATCGTCATTGGTAATGTACAGGTTATGGTGCGGCGCGGAATATTGGGCACCCGTGTAATCGGATCCGTTTTCATCTATAATAACATAAATCTTCAGCAATTTCTGGAAATGCTACAGAAAACAGTGTTCCCTTCCCTTCTGAATGAAGATGGCAATTAATTTATCACATGACCACATTACGAAACAACTCTTCGTCATTGGTTAGATGTTCAAATCTGTCATTGGATTGGCCGGCGTGGACCAGCCTAATTGCAACCTAGATCCCCCGATCTCACACTACTCCACTTTTACCTGTGGGATCACCTAAAACCCCTGCGATATGCTGAGAAAATCCTTGACAAGCACCACCTTCAGAAACGCATCTTGGGGACTTGTAAAAGTATTTATCACGATATTCTTCCTGCGGATGCATAACGACTATATCAAGCTCCTTCAGCTCTGTGTTCAGCAACCGGGACAGCACATCGAACAGATCAAAAAGCTGCGCATCACAGGGTAATTTCGAGGATGTAATTTTAACATTGTGTTGAACATTTGTGACACAACAACGCATGTCAAATATGATTACGTCAATCAGTTTATGAGAAAATTCTGGTATTGTTTGATATGCAACGTGATCCAGTTACCATTCGAAAATTTCGATCTTGATTCAATATGGCGGACTTAAAGACAGTGGAAATTTTCCGGAAATATTACAAAATATAGTAGCCTCCCTCACCGATCTATAGATATATCTAGAATATATAAGAGGATATGAAATTTCATTATGCGTGGCTTTCATTGATTATGAAAGGTCCTCCGATTCTGTGAAACCATCAGCAGTAAAAATGCTTTGAAATCCTGCGGTGTTGAAGATACATACATTAGCATTATTAAAAACATCTATGAAAATGCAAGTGCAAAGGTTCGGCTATTTGAGAATACAGAACAAATAAGAATTGGAAAGGGAGTGAGACAAGGTGACACCATTTCTACTAAGCTCTTTAATGCGAGATTGTAAAATGTCTTTCAATCATTGAACTGGGAAAATAGAGCGATAAAGATTGATGTATACTACTTAACTCACCTTCGTTTTGCTGATGACGTATGTCATCTTTGCAACTACCCCTTCAGAGCTTCAGAGTATGATCCAATAACTTGCTTGCAAGAGTAAAGAAGTGGGATTAAAAATGAACTTTCAGAAGAGAAAAGTGATGTACAAAGCTTTTACAGGAAACGAAGATTTTTTGATTGATGGAGAAAAGCTTGAAACAACCGGAAACCTACCTTCATCTTGGGCAGCAGATAATAAGTGAAGGTGACATTGATGAAGAAATTAATCGGCGTATAAAACTTGGATGGAGAGCTTTTGGAAGAAACAGTACAATTTTTAAGAGCAGCTTGCCAGTTTGTCTTAAAAGAAAAGTATTTAATCATTGCATCCTTCCAGTCCTTACATATGGAGCAGAGACATGGACCTTAACTAAAAAAGACATACAAAGACTGCAGCCAACTCAAAGTGGCATGGAGAGATGCATGCTTGGTGTAACCAGGGAAGATAAGAAGAGGAACATGTGGTAAAGGGAAATGACAGGAGTGGAATACATCATGACCAGAGTAAAATCACTGAAATGGCAAAGGGCTGGACATGTTGCCCGAAAAACGGATCATTGAGGGAAAGATCGAAATTTTACACTGGATTCCGATGAACAGGAAAAGACCCAGAAGAATACCACATGGGAGTTGGATGGAATTCAAAAGTTTGCTGGAGTGACATGGAGGAGACAGGCTTAAGACAGACAATTGTGGAAGAAATTTGGAGAGACCTTTATCCAGCAGTGATTGATGATGATGATGATATATATTAACATTGAGGATCTCAGGAACTACAGACTTATCAGCAACATGTCAGTGGCTATAAAACCTTCACTAAATTTCTTTCACACCGCTCGAATATAACACTGGACATGGCTCAACCGAGAGAACAAGCTAGATTCAGAAGTGCAAGATATAGAAAATTGCAGACAACAGAAAGAATCATGGAGAGGTTCATGCTGGGTGTAACCACGAGACATAAGAAGAGGAACTTGTGGATCATAAAAATGACTAGAGTTAAAGGCACCATGATCAGGGTAAAATCCCTGAAATGGCAATGGGCTAGACATATTACCAGAAGGACGAACCATGGATGGTTAACTGAAATTTTAGAATGGATTCCAAGGGACAGGAACAGACACAGAAGAAGACCGGATGGAAGATGGGTAGATGAAATTCCAAAGTATGCTGGAGTAAGATGCAAGTGACTGCCACAAGTAAATCTCTTGCATGTTACATCATCATCATCATTGTCAACCATTATCAATCCACTGCTGGACGAAGGTCTCCCCAAGTTTCCTCCACAACGGTCTGTCTTGTGCCAGTCTCCTCCATGTCACCCCTGCATACTTTCGAATTTCATCCATATATATATCATCATCATCATCATTGTCAACCATTATCAATCCACTGCTGGACGAAGGTCTCCCCAAGTTTCCTCCACAACGGTCTGTCTTGTGCCAGTCTCCTCCATGTCACCCCTGCATACTTTCAAATTTCATCCTCCCATCTCCCATGTGGTCTTCTTCTGGGTCTTTTTGTGTCTCTTGGAATCCAATCTAAAATTTCGGCTGTCCATCGATGGTCTGTCCTTCTGGTAGTATGTCCAGCCCATTACCATTTCAGGGATTTTACTCTGATCATGATATCTTCCAGTCTTGTCATTTTTCGGATCCACGAGTTCCTCCTTTTAGCTCTCTTGGTTACACTAAGCATGCAACTCTCCATGCTACTTTTTTGTTGTCTGCAGCCTTTGTATGTCTCTTTTAGTTAAGGTCCACGTCTCTGCACCATACGTAAGCACTGGAAGGATGCATTGATCAAACACTTTTCTTTTAAGACCTAATGGCACATTGCTCTTGAAAATTATGCTATTTCTTCCAAAAGCTCTCCAGGCAAGTTTTGTACGCCGATTAATTTCTTCATCAATGTGAGCCTCACTTGATATCTGCTGTCTCCATCAATCGATAAATCTTCATTTCTTGTAAAAGCATTGAACATCACTTTTGTCTTCTGAATGTTCATTTTTAATCCCACTTCTTTACTCTTGTCAGCAAGTTCCTGGATCATACTCTGCAGCTCTGATGGGGTAGTTGTAAAAATGACTATGTCATCAGCAAAACGAAGGTGGGTTAGATAATCTCCATTAATTTTTATCCCTTTGTTTTCGCAGTTCAGTGATTGAAAGACATTTTCCAATGTGGCATTAAAAAGTTTTGAAGAAATGGTGGTCCCCTTGTCTCACTAGATTTCCAATTTTTATGTGTGTTGTATTTTCAATCAGCCGAATCTTTGCACTTGCATTTTCATAGATGTTATATATATATATATATATATATATATATATATATATATATATATATATATATAGTGGGATGTAAGTTCAGGTGAAGCGCAACATCACGGCCTCTCCTTGACAAATGTCAACCCCGGATTCTTGTGGTGCATTCGGTTCCCGCTAAAGAGGCTCTGACGACCGCCAATAGTGGCATAACTATACCATCGGAATTAGTGGAAATGCTATCCCACACTCACCAACTCGCCTGGCCAGCGTGGCGAGTTATCGCCAAACCCCTCCAAAATGACTCCACAACTTAAATCTTGGCTTCAGTCTCCGGCAGCTGGAATGTACGTGTCCAAGGCAGCGGCCAGTAGGACATGAAGACAGAGGGTGCTAAGAATCCCTGGAGGACCGGACTAGGCTGCCATCTGATGCTGACATTGGTTACGTATAATGGACGCTCCCTATCTTCTGATTCAAGGCTTCTTGTATTGGAAGAGGAACTACAAAGAATCAAGTGGGACATCGTCGGGCTAAGTGAGGTAAGGAGAAAAGGAGATCTCATTGAACTGAAAAGTGGACGTCTCTTCTAATATCGTGGGACAGATACTGGCAGAACTAGTGGTGTTGGATTTATAGTAAAGAAGAAGCCGAAGGATAAAGTTGTAGAAGTTGAAAGTTCCTCTGATAGAGCTGCACGACACGTTATCCAAACACTCAAGAAGATACCAGGCTCAGATAATTCAAACTTATGCACCCACCACAAGTTATCCTAAAGAAGAAATTGAAGAATTTTATGAGAAAATTTGTCATCTAAATAACAAAGATAAGCAGCATATGAAGATAATTATGGGAGATTTCAATGCAAAAATAGGACAACGGCAACAGAATGAAACATCAGTAGTTAAATTCGGTCACGGCAATAGAAACCAGCGTGGAAATACTCTCGTTGAGTTTGCAGAGGCAGAAGGGTTTTTCATCTTGAACTCCTTTTTCAAGAAAAAGCCAAAAACGAAATGGACATGGAGACATCCAAATTCAACGACAAGTGAAATTGATTTATTATGTGTAACAAAAAATTTGTCATAGAAGACTGCAGTGTGCTAAAGAAGTTCTACACAGGTAGTGACCATAGATTGGTGAGATGCAAGATGCACCTCAACACTAAACTCGAACGTTGCATCTGAACAAATTATCAGGAAAAACCAAAATGTTGATGCAAAAAAGAGGAGAGATGAGGACAACTAAAGAAGATGTGACTTCCAAAGTGGAATATATAGAGCTATGCAAGAGAGTACGAAAAGGTATTACTGAAGACGTAAGGAAATTCAACTGTGAACTAGTGAGGAAAGCAATTGAAAACAACCAAAGCCTAAATATAGCAACGGGACATCTCAGTAAGGGAAAAAAACAGAATATGGCACTGAGAAAAGAAGATGGCTCTGTAAACAAGAAATAGAGGCGAAATTTGGGCAAGAGTGAAAGATTTCTACTCCAAATAATATGAAAGGGATGATTCATGTACTCCAGACAACATGAAAGTACCAGTAACAGAGTTCTTCCAGTCATCCCAGCAGAATTTGCACATGCAATCAAGAACATGAAGCGGGGAAAAGCACCAGCAGAAGATGGAATTACTACAGACAACATACAGGAAGCAAGTGGAGAAATTGAAACAGTACTCGCCCAAATTTTCACTCGATGCCTTAATGAAAGGAAGATATCCTGATGATTTGAGCAACGCTATAATGATCCTGCTACATAAAAAGGTGACATTGAGGATCTCAGAAACTACAGACCTATCATCCTCCTATCAGGGGTTTATAAAATCTTCACTAAAGTTATTTTACGTCGCTTGAAGGTAACACTACACATGGTTCAACCGAGAGAACAAGCTGCATTCAAGGGTGGCTACAGCACAATAGATCATATCTACGTACTGAGAGAACTAATTGAAAGAACGAAGTAATATGAACTTCCATTGTGCATGGCTTTTATCGATTATGAAAAAGGCTTTGATTCGGTATAACCTTTGAGCCATTGTAATTATAAATAACATCTATCAAAATGCAAGTGAAAAGATTCCGCTGTTTGATAATACAGCACACATAAAAGTTGGAAAGGGAGTGAGACAAGGTGACACCATATCTCCAAAGCTCTTTAATGCCACATTGGAGGGTGTATTTCAGTCGCTGAGTTGGGAAAACAAGGGGATAAAGATTAATGTAGATTATCTAACCCACCTTCGTTTTGCTGATGACGTAGTCATTTTTGCATCTACCCCATCACAGCTGCAGAATATGATCCAGGACCTTGCTGACAAGAGTAAAGTAGTGGGATTAAAAATGAACTTTTAGAAGACAAAAGTCATGTACATTGCTTTTACAAGAAATGAAGATGTATCGATTGATGGAGAAAAGCTGGAGATAACATGCACGTACGTCTATCTCGGACAGCAGATATCAAGTTAGGGTAACATTGGTGAAGAAATTAATGGGAGTTCAAAACGTGCCTGGAGAGCTTTTGGAAGAAATAGCAAAATTTTCAAGCGCAATATGCCATTATGTCTTAAAAGAAAAGTGTTTGATCAATGCATCCTTCCAGTGCTTACGTATGGTGCAGGGAACTTGACCATAACTAAAAGAGACGTACAAAGGCTGCAGACAACTCAAAGATGAATGGAGAGGTACATGCTTGGTGTAACCAAGAGAGATAAAAAAGAGGAACTCGTGGATCCGAAAAGTGGCAAGAGTGGAAGACATCATGTTCAGAGTGAAAGTCGAAAGTGTGCGAGAGTGACATGGAGGAGACTGGCACAAGACAGACCGTTGTGGATGAAACTTGGGGAGACCTTCGTCCAGCAGCGGAATGCTAATGGTTGACAATGATGATGATGATGATGACATATGTAGTATTCCATGCATTTAGACAATGACGTTTATACATTGACACACATGAACAAAATTATGAAGTTAAAACCCTAGTATAAAGGGAAGTACAAAAGTAAAATGATATGATATATGGACAAGATTCAAAAAATAATTAAAAAAAAACTCGGGAACTCTCCATGAACTAACCATAAAAAGAGAACATTACCTCTTAAATTAGACTGTTCTCTTCAGGGGAACACTAGCCTTTCTTGACCAGCTAGGTGACCTGACCGAAATTTTGGGTCACCTTGCTGGTCAAGAATGCGAGGTCACGTCGGTGGAGTGTTCATCCAACAATTCAGATGCAGTTCGGGAGCGATGGCGCGGCGTATTGTCTTGTTGCAGGATGAGCCACATTGGGATGTTGAAGACACACAAAAGCCGCCCCGGTGGCGCAGTGGTCTAAGGCGTTGGCCTCTGATCATTCGTACATAAGGGGTCCGGGTTCGAATGCCGGTCAGGCATGGGTGTTGTGTTTGTCTTACGGCACTGGCTCTCTCCCTTCCCTGGAACCAGTGACCCTAAATTAGGGACAATCGACTGCCCATAGCCCATTGAGTTGCTCACGCTGGTCGTTCAACCTCCAATCAAAAAAAAAAAAAAAAAAAGAAGACACACAAACGGGAGCAAATAATCGTCCAGGATATCCCGGTAATGTTGACCTGTGAGGGACGATGTCACACGTACCATGGGTCCCATTTATGTCCACTAAGGCAGTCCCCAGACGAGAATGCCACCCCCACCATCTTGAAGAGTACCCTGCGGGCAGGAATGATTCATCGTTTCATGTGGTTTGCGCTGTACTCGTATCATGCCATCCGCATGTACCAGCGTGGATCTTGACTCATCAGTCCAGGCAACATTTTCCCACATCTCTAGGGTCCAGTGGTGATGTTACCGCGCCCATACTAATCCTTGCACCCTGTGATGTGCGGTCAGCAGCGGTACCCTCGTGGGACGATGGCTTCTGTATCCCATAGCGAGGAGATGGTTCTGGATGGTGTGGCTGCTTAAACGTTTTTGTGCACCATCGTTAAATTGCCGTGTGATTTCTTGCACTGTGGCCCGTCTATCCGCTGTTGCAATGCGAGCTAGCCGATGATGATCCCGCTCACCTACACGCTTCTGTCCACGGCAGTTGTCCCTTGCAAGGATGGGTTTACCGGATTTGATGTACTCACGGTGCACCCGTGACACAGTGGCTCGTGAAAATCCAAGTGCCTGCACGATTTCTGAGATGATGTGACCCATTCGTCGGGCCCCGACAATTTGCCGACGCTCAAATTCGCTTAGATCCTTCGCTTTACCCATACTGCGTCCAACTCTTACTGATTCTCGTCGCATCACTACTTATATTGTCGGACCGCTGCATACGTCATGCCGTTTCCGTTTACAGGGCCGCCCACAGCGCCACATTTGCATAACGCCTGCTTTCTCTAATTCAATTGCTCTTCAGTGTATATAAATATATATATAGATTTGGGTTGACTTTGAGAAAGCCATTCGGACACACCTCCTGCGTCATTAAAAATTTGGCAATTGAAGGACGTCATTCTGATGCCATACTCCAAAAATAACAGCAGAAGGATATCATTAGTTCGTTGTATGTATCCCTGTCGCTCCGCAGTGATGTAAACGTATGTACGAAATGACTCTTTGTTCAAATACCGGGGTAGCGTGGATTATGCTATGTTTGTCTTACCGCACTGGCCCTGAAACTTGCGCACTTACGTTAGGGACGAGCAACTGTTTAAAACACCCTGAGTTGCTCACTGTGGTCTTTAAACCCCAAAACGAAACGAAACAATATAAAACACATTTTGCCAAATCAAATCGAGTTCGTTTTGAAGGTCATTGGCGGACCGAAAAATTATTTCGTAGGTGTTCATTATTCGTAATTCATAACTTCAGTGTCCAATATTCACCGTGACATCGAAAAATAAGTCACACTTCCATTCGTTGAATATATTCTAAGAGCCGGCAGGTAGTTACTTAATTACCTGCACTAAAGATGAGTAACCTTAGTCCTTCACAAAGTGATGTGAATGAATTTACTAATACACCAAATGTTTGATTCACGGTCTTACTGGAACTTAATTAAAGTCATGAAGACACGAGAAAGATAACATTTGCCAATTTAAATGTCACATTCAGCGTAAATTCAGTTACGGGTATGCATTCAAAAAACATAAATCGCACAAAAGTATGTTTTAGTCATTTCCTAAGCACAGTCTGAGGAAGAGAAAAATTTTCTCTCCTGCAAAATTAACGATTGTTTTTCCTTGATAGACGGCAGAGTATTCTTGAAATATTTGCAAAATCTCGTAATCTATTCATATAAAGTTTATTTTAAATTTAAACTAAATCCATAGGGAGGCGAGATGCTTTGTTTGAGAAGTGCAAAACTACTTATTGTATAAAATTAAAAGTCTTTACGTTTTCGGTGAACGCGGTGTAATCTTTTGTTTAAAACTCATTACACTCTTTAAACGACTCGGAAGCAGTTATTTAAATATTATCGTACGTTTCGGTAAGCAGCAAAACGTACGGTTTCAATCGTGTATTAAACCAGTAACATTAAAATTATCATAATTAATTTGGTACATATTCTATTTGTTTCAAACTATATAGTGCTAGCGGTGAAAAAACTGGGTGTTAGACCAATTCCGTTTAGGATACACATTAAAACATATTAGAAAAATTACGTCATTGTACACAAATTGCCAATAAAGAAAGATAATTTCAAAATCATGCTTCCTCTACTGTAATTATTTTACATTTTAATTGATTTTATAGATTGCCTATAGTAAATAAAGACATTGGTTTTTCGTTTAATGAGCGGAAGAACTGCAAGAGGAAGTTCTCACAATGTGTGGGCTACCGTCATTAAATACTGGTGTGGTGCATGGGTTTGCCTCTTCGTGGCACTCTGTGGGCAATGGCGCACAGAACAGAAACAATGGCCCCTGTGAATCTTGGAGAAGTGACAGTTAGTTCTGTGTGACTTGTGCGAAAAGATCCCAACTCACTGGGCTTTTTTCCAGAACTTTTAGGCTGAATGGCCAACTGGAACCTTAAGCTGTGGTCTAATCCCCCACGCGGATGTATTTACCTAATCAAAAAGACACAAACATATGTAAAAAAAATGGCTCAAGTGTGGGATAAAACAATATAATAAATAACACCTGATATTTTGATCTGTTAATCAGTGTTATCCTTGATCTGCACATGGCAAAGGCACCGGCCTTAAACGAGTTTGTAAAAAGGAAAAACCAAATTGCAATGGCTAAAGGTCTGTGTAAAAGAAGTTCCTAGATGGCACGGCTTCTTGGGTGCTCCCCGCCCGTCATGGTTATTACCTTCAAAAAGCTATCCAAGGAGAGAAAACCTTCAAATCGCCGACAAGCTATGGTTCGACAACGGTTCATCGATGCTGGAAGTAAGCGAACGTCATCATAACCCACTCTATAAGCCACGAGAACGAATTCTTTTACGGAACTAGCAGGCAATTTGAATGCTGGTGACGCGAGTAAATTGTCACAACAAACATTGAAACCTGCTCAAAATGGGTCGCTGTAACATTTGGGCTCTTGGAGTGCTACGGCTAACCTAGGTTTAGAATCGGAAGCGCCCACAATGGGCACGAGAGCATAAAGCTTGCATATTCAATGTCTGAAATAAAGTCATCAGCTACGATGAATCTCATTTGTAGCACCATGTAAGGCATGCGGCATGTGTGCGTCGTTTACCTGGGGAAGCTTTGGTACGAGGATGCACCGTGAGAAGAAAACAAGTAAGTGCAGGTAGTGTAATGACTTTGCCAATGATCTGCTGGGAAAACGTTCATGTGAATAATACTACGATGCCTACCCTACGTAAACAACCTTGCAAACAATTCACATCCTTTCATGTCAGCGGTATTCTGCTCTGGTACAGCCTTCTTTCAGTAGAATAATGTGCAATGCCACACTGCCCGGATTGTTCGACACCAGTCAAAGGAACATTCCTGGTATCGTTCTGGCCTCCAGAATGCTCAGACATCAATCCAATCGAACATCTGTGAACTGCGTTGCAACAGAAAATCCGATCGGTGGCAGCTCAGCCACGTATCTTTCAAGAGTTATAAGATCTGCTTGTAACGTGTTTCTACCAGATACCACAAGACACTCTTAGAAATCTTGAAGCGTCTATGGCTCGCAGGTAAGAGCTGATTTGACGGCACATGGAGGAAACATTTCATATAATGGAGGTGGTCCTAATGTTTGGCTCTCCGGTGTATAAGCTGAAGCCTCTCTGGATGTTGGCACTCAACACAACTGCGATTATCGGGACGGTGGTCAAGTCAAATGAAATTTAACCGGCGCTTTACTGTTGCCTTACACACACTGCTTCTTAGCTTTTCTATCTTGTATACTTTGACTATCACCACTGCTCTCGCACTTCTCCCTTGTATACTCTGAGGATCACTACTGCTCTCACACTTCTCCCTTGTATACTCTGAGGATCACCACTGCTCTCGCACTTCTCCCTTGCATACTCTGAGGATCACCACTGCTCTCGCACTTCTCCCTTGTATACTCTGGGGATCACCCCTGCTCTCGCACTTCTCCCTTGTATACTCTGAGTATCACCACTGCTCTCGCACTTCTCCCTTGTATACTCTGAAGATCACCACATCTCTCGCACTTCTCCCTTGTATACTCTGAGGATCACCACTGCTCTCGCACTTCTCCTTTGTATACTCTGAGGATCACTACTGGTCTCGCCTTTTCCCTTGCATAATCAGAGGAACACCACTGCTCTCCAACTTCTACCTTGTATACTCTGAGGATCACCACTGCACTCGCACTTCTCCCTTGTATACTCTGAGGATCACCAGTTCTCTCGCACTTCTCCCTTGTAGTACCAAACAGGAGCCATTTTAAAATAAGCGTTTCCCTAATTTTTCAAGGAAATTCGAAACCTGATTTAATTTTCAGTTTTAAAATTTACTGAAAGTTTCATTAATTGAATTTCATAAAAATCGGAAGAACAGTCATTTTTCATCAGTGAATAGCAACATATTATAATCTGTAAATTAAAGGTTTCTGAGGAATTTGTACGCTATGAACATTTTGTACATGTGCGCAATAATAACTGAACAATTACATCGAATTCCTATCATGCCGAGATTGTCACCCTGCTGCAACACTCTCATCTCAAGCTTCAGGATGTTGTTCATCTCCAAATGTAACAGCTTAGAGAAGAGATATGGAATCAAGTTTTCTAATATGAGGTACCCGCAGGATCTTGAGCAGTTATTGGTTCACAAATTCTAAATTTTACTTTTCCACACAGCTGTTCTTGGAAAAGTGTATACTTGAGAAAATATTTAATTTTTACATATATGCAGATGGGAATTATCAATTATTTTCATTTATTGTTTTTTTTATCTACTGGTTCAGCATACAGCTCCAACTAACTGCTATCATTCGCGATTCCTCGAAGTTTGAATATTTAAGTTTTTCGCAAACATCCATTAGTCAAGGAGAAAAGAAAATAATATATATTATTACTGTCATTTCGCCGCTTGCATTGTTTGCAACATAAGGCGATAATCGCATCTTATTTGAGTGCAGGAGTTTATTAAACTTTTTGATCATAATTTGAAAATCACTCGTATATTCTGCTATACATCGAAATAAGGAAAAACGCTGTATGCACTTCGTCTGCGCAAAGGTATTGTGTTTTATACTCAACAGATTAGAACAAAATTTTAGTAGAATTGTTTCGATACGTATTACGCTTTTTTCCATTTTTTTTCAAAGAAAAAATATATACATTGATCAAAGGATTAAATACTGAATTTCGTTACATATAATATCACATTACGATGGCACATGAGTCGTCGTAAGTAAAGGTTCCCTGTGTTATTTTACACGTCGTTCCCGAGCTCCTAAAGCGAAACGTCAGTACATTTGAACACTTATAAATGGAATATGGCATTAGTACATTAAATAATCGTACACTTCGTATATTCTGCTTTTTTCTACATAATTTCCTATCACACTTGAAACGGAATCTCAGTTGCAGAACACATGTAACAATACATTGTCCAAAAACTTGAAAAAATGACATTATCTAATGAGTAGAAAGGTAAGCATCAATTTTTAATTTTAAAAAATCGTTATGGAAATTTAGTAGGCCGCTTCTATGGCCGAATAGTTAGGGAAGCTGACATCTTCGCTTTACATTAATCTTTTGTCAGACAAGACCATGAATTTGTCACACAACTCAGGCTTATGATATCAGCCTACATGTTTGCAGGCACCAGATTACTAAAGGACCCTTATGGTTTTACCAACGCTTATAGCTGTCGTTGGAAGTCAGAAAAAAATGATTCAAATATTTATACTGCGAATGGAAAAATCCCCTGAACTATAGAAAACTAACGAGAAAATAAGCTAAATTAATATCAGGGTAACACTCGGAGATTAAAGAATCGCTTTTGACAAATAATTCTTCGTAGTTGAAGTGAGTCCAACATAACTGTAATGATATATAAATAATAAAATGCACTGACAATTTACTGAAACTTCTTATGGAGTTTCACAAAAAATTGTTGACAGGTATTACACATTATGTGATTTGTTTCATATACATTCTTTAATATCATTTGCAGCCTAAAAAGAAAGACTACTTAATTTGTTGTGTCTTTCAAATGATTTCGAGACAGTAATATTTCTTAAGTATATTAGTTCAAACATGAAAATTTACTATCACCTTCCATTATATTATCAATTTCCTTTTCATTTTCGCCACTTATCTCCATCTTTCTCTCTCTCTGTGTCATATCATGTTAAGGTAAAAAAATAGCGTGTGTGCGTGTAGGTGTGTATGTGTGCGTGTGTGCGCGCAAGTCTGTGTGCGAGTGAGAGAGGGAGAGAAGTTACTTCCATAAAGGTATTATCTTTAAAGTGTCTTCTAAAATAAGTACGGGTGTTCACCTGAAAACATCAATATTCATATTAACATACAGAATTCCGATGTAATACTTCTACTTCTGTTTTTACCCGACTACTTTACTTCCGTTGCTAAACATCAGTTACACATCTTGGTAGAAGGCACTTTGGTTACATTTAAAAATGTTTAATCTTTAATGCAGAAGTAACATTTACAAATGAATGTTTCATCTACTGCTGGATATGACTAATTACTACATTACATACTCCTATAAATCTGAAATGTTTCATCCACTGCTTGATATATAATTACTGAATTTATATACTCCTATAAATCTGCTTGTATAACTTCCAAGGAAAAACGAAGCAGAAGTTTCAAGAACCTATGGATTACTTCACAGTATTTCTTCATTGACATTTTGTATATATATCTATTCCTTTTCCGAATTACTTTAAAAAATTTGTAATATAGAAGGATCGCGATTGTTCGATCTATTGTGGACCAGGCCTAGCATGGATACCGCAAAACTCAGATAATACGGGCTTTATTGGAATTTGAGGTTTAACATAAAAACTCATATGGCAGAAATTACGTTTATTTGAAAGTAACTTGTAACAAACATTGAAACGCAAAATTACGTGTATATAATATTAACCAAAACTTACATAATTTTGAAAGATTTATTTAGAAAAACAGTCCTTCAAAGTTGTCTGCTTGAAGACGCTCGCCCTCTTCGCTGCCACCATTTCACGCCAGCGTCGCAGCAGCAGAAGGTCCGTTGAAGTGGCTTCTCATTGTTGCTCAATGTACTCCATCGCCTTTTCGATTGCTTTAAGTGCATCTGAATGGGCTATTTTTTTTTTGATTGGAGGTTTAACGACCACCGTGAGCAACTCAATGTGCTATAAGCAGTCGCCCGTCCCTAACTTAGGGTCATTGGTTCCAGGGAAGGTAGAGAGCCAGTGCCATAAGACAAAAACAACATCCATGCCTCACCGGGATTCGAACCCGGATCCCGTTCGGACGAATGATCAGAGGCCATCGCTTAGTCCACTGCGCCACCGGGGCGGCACTATTTTTCTTTTTCAGGAACTATACAGTCATTTTCATCGTCACTTCTGCCACTCTCTTCTTGATTTACTGCGTCAACGATCATTTCGGCTGTTAATTATAGCTGTTCTTATCCCTTTACCCCCTCGGCTATATCGTTTTCATTTAGAATTGGTTTAGCTGCTGGAATAATTAGGACTAGCTCCAAAATATTGTCCTCGACGTTGTTTTCAGGTGTGTTCTGTTGCTGTTCACGTGTGTTCTGTGACTGTTCAGGTGTGTTTTGTGGTTGTTCAGGTGTGTTCTGCGGTTGTTCAGGTGTGTTATGTAGTTGTTCAGGTGTATCGTGCAGTAATGTTTTTTCACGATTTTTCTAGCGTGGCATGTTGAATTTCCTCCGATGCCGCTGCTGCCATATAAACCACATCCTTTATTGTGGTTTCTTTTAAACATTCGACAACTCCACTTCCTTCTTTAATTTCGGCAATGAGATTTTTTAACAGCTTACGCTTGAAGTTTCTCTTGATATTTTCCAACACCCCTTGGTCCATCTGCTGAAGAAGTGTGGTTACATTGGGAGCTTGATTTCACCAGAAACCATTTCCTCAATATCAAGATGGGTAGGACAAGTATCAAGGAGTAAAATTGCTTTTCCGGGCAAGTTGTTTTCCTTTAGATATGAGTCTACATGGGGCACAAAGTGATGGAAGAACGAGTCCTTGAAAATCGCCGAATCCATTCAAGCACTTTTCTGATTTCTACAAAGCACCGGCAAGCTTGGAATAGAAATGTGTTTAAATGCACTTCGCTTGGCAGATTTTTCAGTGAGCACTAACTTCAATTTACGGTTTACAGTAGCATTCGAACACGCCATGAGGGTGATGCTATCTTTGCTCTTTTTAAAGCCCGGAGCAGACACCTCTTCCTTAGCAGCAAGTGTTTTAGTCGGAAGCATTGTATAGTTGAGGCCTGTTTCGTCACTGTTGAACACCAGCTCCAAAGACAAATTTTCTTTTTCAATTAGGGATTTGATTTCTTCTTTAAGAGTCACTACAACCTCATGATCAGACCATAATTTTTCGCTGTTAGTGTTGAGCTGTCTGATACCGTGTTTAGTTCTCCAACAATGAAGCCATCCTTTACTTGCAGTGAATACTGCATCTTCATCTTTAAAATGTTTATGAAATTCCAGTGCTTTTTCTTGTAACATAGGTCCATTTACTGGACTACCCTTGTTCTTTAATTGGGTGAACCACATAACCAACGCACTCTATGTTTCTTCAAACTGAGACGTTTTCATAGTTTTCCTTGGCTTTTCATTTTTGTCCTTTGTACCGCCACTTTCTACCGCTTGCCTTTCGAGAACACCATTTTTCAATTTTATCCAGATTTCTTTTCCAGTCTCCTACAGTAACCTTGCCTACACCTAAATCTAAAGCAATTTTTTTTATTGTCTTCCCTTGATCGATTATTTTAATGGTTTTTAACTTGGTCTCTAACTAAATAACAATATTTTTTGTTTCTTTCTGCACATATGTTGCTTTGAATCGCAAAACAGAAAAACACAACTTTACACTAAAGCCTCAAATAGAAATAGTTACATTCATTTTACAAATGAAACGTAACACTGTAAGGTTAACTGAAGCACGCGAACAGCAGAAGACACCGACTGACCTACATCCGTACCCTGCGGCCGGTGCGCGCTACGAGAGGGAGAGTCATAGATCAATGACCTTGGCAAAAGTACACCACCATTGCTGTGTGCGTAATTTCGCTTGTACCTCGGATAAGCCGAAACTCGGATGATCCAGGTTTGAATATTCGCGGTCCTACTGTATCTGTGCCACGGTAGTAGAAGACATGCCCACTTTTCAGTTTAATGATATCTTATCCTATTCTTCTTTCGTCGGTTAGCCCCACGATGTCCCATTTGATCCTTTGTAGTATTTCCTCCAATTCAGGGAGTTCTGAATCAGAAGATAGAGATCGCCCGTTAACGTAGTCAAAATCAGCATCAAATGGCAGCCTAGTCTAGTCCTCCGGTGATTCTTAGCACCCTTTGCCTTCATGTCGCACTGGCTGCCTCCTTGGCCAGGTACATTCAAATTTCCAGGAACTGAAGGCCAAATTTTCAGCATTGAAAACATCTCAAGCGGGTAGGTGAGTGTTAGGTAACATTTCCTCTAATCCGAATAGCATAGTGATACGACTATTCGTTGGTCGTTAACACCGCTTTAGTGATAACAGGATTAACCACGAGAAGGGGGGGATGACATCTGTAAGGAGAGATTATGGGATGTACAGACATAAAAAAAACAAGCCCCCCCCCTAATTTTCGAACCATTTGTCGGAGGTAAACCAGTAAGGTACCGTTGGGAAGCACTCAATAAGAACTATCATATGATATGAAGACAAATGCTAATTACGCTAATTAACATTTTAATTAGCTCACTATCTCCGAATTTTTTCATATAAGTGGATGTTATTTTATGCGCATTCTATTTAGCACAAGGAAAAACTCCTAAATCTTAAATATCACCCAAACCGGATGATTAATAGCGAAGATATTTGCAAATAAAGTTAGAGGGAGCATCCAATATCTACATCTGGGAAACACACCTTGAATGTTTCCTTCCCTGCAAGAAGATTGATAATGCAGGAAATTTGGCATCTTGAACGGAACCTCCGACAGATTGAAAGCAGAGAACCACGAACATTTACGATAACCTCAGCCATCCAGGAACGGAGTTCATTTACTCTTGCCGTTTCCTTTATAACAACTCCATTTATTCGTGCTAAAGACTTGAATTAGTGTTAGAATAAACAGTGTGCGTTTTTCTAATAATGGAAAACCCGAATCTGTGCAAGCTGAAATTTGTTTTTAATATCATTACAAATTTTCCGATTATTACACCTTCTCAGGGTAGTGAGTATTCGCGTATCATTAACAGGTTGTTTCACAACAGAAAATTGAAGTAGAACCACGAAATCCGATTTTTTAGAACGTTTTTTTGTAAAAAAAAGATCGTATTTGTTTTATCGGTTTGTCCGTGCGTTCGTCTGTGGACACTATATCTCTGCAACTATTAGTCCGATTTGAAAAATTATTTTTGCATTGGGAAGCTTGAAATGTGCCAATGATGATCATTCATTGCGTTTTTATTTTTTTATTTTTTTACGATGTGCAATTTTGCCTCTAGAGGGCATAAGCGCAGATGATATCGAATTCAAAACACATTTTATTACATACATTTGCTTCTAAACATTCGTTTGCAAAAATGCCTTTACTTTTCAATTCCATTTATGTCAAAAAGCACTTCATATAGAGCCACGTTTTCAAATTATACATAGATTTTGCGCTAGGGGGCGTTAAAGTAAATTGCGTTTTCCCCGATATCTGTACTTCTAAAACTCCGATTTGAGAAATTCTTTCTTCATTAGATTCAGCCCCTGATGGGAAATATTTTTCATGTAATTTCTGTTAAAGAACGGTTTGAACACCACGGGTCGTAAGTCTTAATTTCTGCTTCCGATGTATTTGCAGCAAAATCTGAGCTTTTAAAATCTGGATTGAAAAAGTTTCTTTCACCGATTCCACTCACGTCGATAATTTTTTTTTTAATTTTTTCTTCTTAAAGTAATGTATGGCTTCTCCGCCACGGAGCGTAGATGTATATCATATTTTTGTTAATATCTCTACTTTTAAGAGTCCGAGTTGAAACATTTATTTTTTGTTGCATATAGTTTGTGGTGCGAAATGTTTTTCATATAATTCCAAAATTTTCAAGTAATTCATAGGCTTTCCGCTAGGGGGCATAAAGGTAAATTGCGTTTCCGCAGATATCTCTACTTCTAAAATCCGATTTGAAAAATTCTTCCTGTGTCACAACAGCTACTGTTGGGAAATGTTTTGTATATAATTTCTTATATTTGGTAAATAATAGTTTGACCACCAGGGGGCGTAAGGGTTTATATCCGCTTCTGATGTATTTGCATTTAAATCTGAGATCCTGAAAACTCGAATGGAAAAATTATTTTGTGGACCCATTTCGCTCTCTTTGGGAAACATTTTCAGAATACTCTTTTCTTACAATAATGTATAGTTTTTCTGCAAGGAAGCGTAGATACATATCTTATTTTTGTCAATAGCTCTGCTCCTAAGAGTTCGATCTTAAAAATTATTCCTTTGTTCGAGAGCATATCCGTTGCGAAATGATGTAATTTCAAATTTTTCTTAACAAAGAAGTCGTCCACGAGAGGGCTTAAGTTCACGTATCCGTTTACAGCAATATTGAAAAACTTCTTTCTTCGGTCAGATAAGACTAAATGTGCAAACTCTGTGAGCGTATTGTTTACTTACCAAAACAATGCAAAATTTCGCCGCTAGGGGACGCCAACGTTTTTATTAATATCTTTGCTTTTAAATATGCGACTTAAAAAATGCGTCCAACATTGGATTCCATTTACCTTGTGGAACACTTAAGGTTAGTATTTGAAGAATTTTATAGTTCACAGTTTGGTCCCTAGGTGGTGCTTATGTACTTCTGTTTGCAGCTGAATCATTACTTCTAAAAACCGCAATGAGAAATTGTTTTTTACTGTATGCTATTCGCGACAATAAAGATGTGGAACATTATCCTTTTTAAATAATTCAAGCATTTCCCGCCAGGTGGTGAAAGAGCCAATTCTTTTTTTCGCTACCTTTGCGAGAGACATATTTGAAAATTTAAAAAGTTATTTTTCCTTAGCATAGCTTTTTCCACGAAGAACATTCCAAGCCTACTTTCAACTCTCCTATTACGAAAAATTCTTGAGCTAAAAGGCGTAGATTTATATCATGTTTCTTTCCATATTTGTTCTTTTAGCTGTTCGATTTGAAAATCTGTTTCCGATATCCTACATCTATGAGAAAAGTTTTGTGCGCTATTTGTTAATTAATTTTTGTAACGTACGTTTTAGGTGGTGTTAGAAGAAATGTAGCTGTTTCTATTTCTGTATGTTTTATTGATTGCAAAAATCCGGCTGATGTTTTCTAAATGCTTACATTGACTTTGAAAAACTTTGAAAAATATAATTCTTGTCAGAAACGGTTCAAACAATGTTCTGATTACAACAAAAAATTCGTTGTCATCATTCTTTTTATTTCAAATATTTTGAATGCACAAATATAGAGAACGGGGATGTAAATATCAAATATAACTGGAAATACGTATAAAACTCTATGCCGCTTGTCATTGGTCCGCCCAAACGCTTTGTTAACGTTTCGAACGGCAATTCCAGCAGAATGGCCCAGACTAAATTCGTACAGGAAGATGACTCTCGAATCCGGCGTCCGAATGTTTCCTTTGCAAGTCACGTTACGTTCAAACAAACCAAGTATGAACCTTGTTCTTCACACACATGCTTGCTATTTATAGTAACTGTGTGACGTAGTACCCGTAACAACTGTGGGTGGTTCCATTCCTCTGTGGTGTGGGCCTGTCTCCACTGCTTGTTCGCGCCGGACATTTCATTCCCACCAACCCAATATACCATGGAATATAGAAGGACTGGCGTTGCTGTTAACCTACTGAATAGTTACAGATTAATGTCTATGTGCTACAAAAGACAAATGACATGTTTGAAATTAAGTTTCACTTACCCAATATCCACTATTTAAGTAAATTAGGGCATTAGTACAGTTAAAATGATGCAGATACTTGATCCAAGCCCTATTTCGAAAATTTCTTTTCTTGAATCGTGGCATTTCGGAATATATAGCACATCAATGTGTTCTTAGTTGAACACATTGAGAAAATGTTGACAACTCATTCGGAACACATCGAGAAAGTATATCCGGAAAATGAATTCGCAATGTGCTACGAGAGTGTTCCATGCTTTTGTCACGAAGTGTCCGCAATGTGTTATGTAAAACTACTAGCATTTTACATCATAAAACATTTCATGGTGGAAAGAGCTTTGAAAACACGGAACAGGTTGACACCCATTCGGAACAATTTGGCAACATATGAGGAACGCAATGATCACCCAATTTTTGGAAATGACTTTCGCAAAATGCTACGAAATTGTGCGGCTTATTCCAAATGATTTGTTCCTTTCCACCTCAAAAACTCACTTTTCTTTCATAGATCTCGTGCTAAACATGCGAATTAATGGGATCAGTTGTCTTGTAATTTAAATTTGCACTTCTCATGTATTAAGTCCACGTGTCAATTTAAAAGAATAAACATTTTTTGTTCGAAAGTATGACCGTTTGTCCCATTTTGTCGCCCACAGCGGACGCGTATAACACTTTGCTTTCTTTTTATAGCAAAAGGATCAATTTACAATAGCTGCTGGTGTGACGCTATCTCATCTAAATCATTCTAACATGACGTCAGAGATGCATTACCTCACACGATCAACTCTTTTGAAACAGGAAAGCGTTACGTCTGGAATTTTAATTCTACTTTATCATTCATAAACGACATACAGAATTTTTTTACTTAGAATCCTATGGTCTGTCTCTCTGTCTGTTAACCCTTTTTATAGCCACTTCTGGCTATAAGGATCTCCCAATTCTTTATTTGGAAGGGCATTTGTCTAATTTCCCACGTTGAGTAGACGGCTTGGGAAATGCATTTTTCTGCTACTGACAGCATGAGGAGAAACAGACAAAGTGCATCCGGGAACGACTTGACAGGAAACCATCTACGCATTGGCGTCCCCAAGCCCAGGGAGGCAGTGGAAATTTCCAGAAAAGCCGCATACTTTGGCCGGCAGGTCCGAGATTCGATCCACCGAAAAGAATTCTGTCTTATGAAATTTAATTTTAAGATTTCCCTTGCGAATCTACGATATTTATTTTAGATTGTGACACCAGTTTCTTTTCTCATTTAAGAATAAAAATTGAGAGTTCCAATACAGTAGGTAACCGTGTGTTTTATTATTTCATGCGCATGCTGAAGAAACATGATTTGAGTACTTTCTTTTACCTTTTTCCCTAAACTACGAAATTCTCAGAATATAACCATTTTTTTTTTTGTTTTGCAGAGTATAACCAGTTATTATTTTATTTATATTTGTAGATGGAATGGAACAGAAAAGAAAAAGAAACGAAAAATGCAATTAGATCCGTATTAAACTACACTAAGTAAGCTTAATGCTCCAAACGCAACTGGTTACGGTTATTTTCTTCACCGGTAGTCGAAAATGACTAACGCCGAAGCGGCAATTTGCGTGCATATCAAAGCTACACACGCAGATTCGGTTTCTGTATTGCAGCGAAAGGCAGTTTCGTTTAGTATATTACAGACCGTTTAAGCAGTATAACTGCAATGGAATATATCAATGAATCGAAACACAATGCAATTACATGCGTGTTATACCGTAATTCGAGACGGAATGGACACAAAAGCAAATCTGCAATATAAAAAACAAGAAAGATGAAACCGAATTTTCGGGTGTAATGAGCACGTCTTTTGAATCCGTTCTGACGTTAATTAAATTTATCAAAGCTATACAAAGTTAATGGAACGGGTCTGGCAAAAAATAGTATCTGACCGAAGAAAGCAGCTTTTCAATACGTTTTTTTTATCCCGCATATACTACTATAAACGGAATGATGAACTTAAGCCCTCTGGTTGCAGACTTATGATTAAGAAAAATTTAATTAATGTGAGAAACATTTGGGAGTGGAAGCGCTCTCCAACAAAGAATCTTTCAAATCGGGCTTTTCGAAGCAGAGATATGGACAAATATAATATACGCAGCTACGACCCCTAGCGGGAAAACTATGCATTATTTTAGCAAGAAAGTATTCTAAAAGCAAATTTCAATGTGAGAGGTATCGGTCCAAGAAAAAACAATTTTAAGTCGAGTTTTCATGAGCTCAGATTTTGCAGCAAATTCACCAGAAGCAGAATTGAACACTCATGCTCCCTGGTGGCCACACCATGCTTTACCAACTATTATAAATTATATAAAAAAAACATTTTCCATCACGAGCTGTTATGCGATACAGGAAGAATTTTTCAAATCGGAGTTTTAGAAGCAGAAATATCGGGGAAAACATAATTTACGCTTGCGCCCCCTTGAGGAAAGCCTATGATATACTTGAAAATTTTAAATTTATATGAAAACGTTTTGCATCAGAAACACTATCCAACAAAGAAGTAATTTTTCAAATCGGACTGCTAGAAGAAGGGATATTAACAAAAATACGATATACATCCACGCCCCCTGGCGTTGAAACCATGCATTTTTTAAGAAGAAGAAACTATTCCTTAAAGGTCTGTCGGCGTGAGTAGTATCGGCCCACAACCGATTTTTTTTTTCAATCGAGATTTTAGAAGCTCAGGTTTTGCTGTAAATACATCAGAAGCGGAAATTCTGATTTATGCCCTCTGGTGGCCAAACCATTTTTTTTTACCAAAAATTAGAAATTATATGCATAGGATTTCCCATGAGGAGCTGTATTCGGCGCAGAAAGAATTTCTCAAATCGCCGTTCTAGAAGCACAGATATCTGGAGAAACGCAATTCACCTTTACGCCCCTTAGCGGAAAGTTTGTGAATTACTTCAAAATTTTAAAATTACATGGAACACATATCACAGCGGTAACTTTATCCAACAAAGAAATAATTTTTTAAATCAGACCATTAGAAGCAGAGATATGGGGGGGAAGATATACGTCTACGCCCCCTGGCGGCGAAACCATGCAATACTTTAAGAAGAAATGTTCCGGAAAGGTTTGTCGTTGTGAGTAGTATCGGTCTACAAACGATATGTTTTTCAATTGAGCTTTTAGAAACTCAGATTTTCGGCAAATACATCAGAAGCAAAAACTAACACTTACGTCCCCTAGTGGCCAAAGTATTCTTTACCAAAAATTACAAATTATACGCAAAATATTTTCCATCAGGAGCTGTATGCGATGAAGAAAGTTTTTTTCAAAATAGGAGTTTTAGAACAAGAGATATCGGGGAAAACGTAATTTACTTTTACGCCCCCTAGCGGAAAATATATGAGTAATTTAAGAAAGTAAGTAAACCTGAAGTACTCTTCGACGTAAATGGATTAGAAAGATAAAATAATTTTTTCAATCTGATGCTTAGAAGCAAATGTATGTAATAAAATGTGTTTTCAATTCGACATCATCTGCGTTTACGCCCTGTAGCGGCAATATTGAACATCGTAATAAAAAATGAAATAAAGCATCATCATTGGCACATTGAAGCTTCTGAATGCAACAAGAATTTTTCAAATCGGATTAATGGTTGCAGAGAAATGGTGTCCATAGGCGGACGGACGGACAAACCGATAACATAAGCGCGATCGTTTTTCAGAAAAGTCGTGCAAAAAAATCAAGCTCACTGGTTCACTCGCGCATGAAGCAATTTGCAGTTTTATTTTCCATGACCACAGTTTCATAATTTCACGAACTGTAAAGGTATTTATGTAAAAAATATACAGAAAACACATATGAAGCTTTCGTTTTGTGGAACGTACTATTGTTTTTTTTTGTTTTTTTGCATTTTTGAATTTACCAATATACAAAAGTCAGCTATGTAACCAATAGAAAAAAATGAAATATGTAACTGCACGAACTATATCGTAAGTTAAGTTATTTTTGTGCAAAATTAATAACTTATGATGTTCATCATTAAAAGTTGCAATTCTGAATTTCGGGTTATAACATTATTACTGCTTCCTTCAGCCAACTTCACGTAGAAACACTTCCTCCTAAGCGCGTGTCAGTTTGTAGGGTAAACCGTTTTACAGTAAGTAGAGGAATGCATGTCTTTTTTTATGCACGGCCCCTTAGCGGACGCATGATTGAGTTTTCGCTTATATCTCAGCAAGGTTTTATGCTATCACGCTGTAAATTTGGATTTAAAGGTTTCAAAATATTTGGGATCACATGACTTATTTATATGATATGGTCATAATTCATTTTTTCCATGATCATGTTTCATAATTTATAATTCCCTTAATATACTCATTCTGATTTTGTATAGCGGCTCATATTATCTGGGCCTCTTTGTGTTTTACTGTTGCAACACCGAATCACTATATCTGTTCTCGATTAAATGATAAAAATCAAAAACGATTTTCGCAGTTTAACATAAGCGGCATCTTTTTTACGTAGCTCACTGTACACGTATTTATTGTACAATTCGTATGAAATTTGGAATTTAAGGGTTTTATTATGTGCCGAATAGAATGCGCGTAAAATAACATACCTCTTATATGGAAAAATTCGGAGATAGAGAGCTAATTAGCATGTTAATTAGCTTAATTAGTATGTTTTTTCACATCACATGATAGTTCCCTTCAAGTTCTTTCCAACGGTACTTTTCTTGTTTGGATACGACAAACAATTCGAAAGTTAAGAGGGATGGTTCTTTTTTCTTTTTATGTCCGTACATACATATATAAGAGAGAAGTGTACGACGATATTTTAGTATGCTCATAAAAAACCCGTGCAAAAAGAGAAGATATTTTTTTGTTAACTATTATTTTGTGAACAATGACTTTGACTGGAAAAGATGCTTTGGCGTCATTACTCATGGATCACCAGCTATGTGTGTGCCGTATGGAAAGGCTTTGATACACGCATTAAAGCGGTTGCACCTGAATGCCGATCAACACACTGCTTTATTCACAAAGAATATTTGGCAGTCAAAAATATGCTTCCTAAATTTGATTTAACGTGGAGAAGGGAAGTGAAGCTTCGGAAAACTACTGAACCGAGGCCACTTAGTGAAAGAACCGAGGCCACTAAGTTCAGCGTGTTGTGAGAAGAAAAGAGGAGGAATTACAATGCTGTCTTTTTAACACTCAAGTACGCTGGTCATCAACAGAGAAGATGCTCACACAAGTTTTTGAATTGAGGGATGAGATAAAAATTGTTCTTCATGACACCAATAATGTCAGTTAAGGTCATTTCTATGATTCCAAGTGGCTTTCTGAAGTGGCATACCACATCGATATTTTAGGTATCTTGAATTCCCCGGGACGATCCCTTCAGGTCTAAAATATTACAGTTTTTAATGTTGAGGACAGATATGAGCATTTCTAAAGAATCTAGAACTATGGTGCAAGCGACGTTATCGCCAAACGTTTGATTCTTGATGATTTTCAACAGTCGTAGGAGTAAAAAATTGATTAATCAGTATTGAATGTATTCATAAACCAAATTAAAATGTGCAGCAGAGCAGGAAGAAATATAACCCAGAAACGAATGTATTGAAAAAGTGGACAAGGATTCCGTTCCCGCAATCTCACTAGTTAAAACATTCGACCTGTGAGGTTACGAATACGATATGCTGGTGGACTTGGCATATGAAGGAGCGCTAAATATTATTTTGAGTGATATATCGCTTCTTAATCTTTGGGTGCAGTCTCGACACAAATAGCCAGAGCTATCGGATACAGCAGTTAAACATATATTAGCGTTCCAGACGACTTAGAACTAGGAGTTTGGATTTTCTGAATTGGTTGAACTTTAGAGCAGGGAAAGAACACGATTAGATGTAGAATCTTCTCTACGACTCAAACAATCGGTCATCCAGCCGGATACAGACAGCTTGTTGAAGAATCATAATGAACAACTCTCATTGTTGCTACGACTATTAGTGTAGTAATCATTTTTCCTATTAGTTACTGACTCACTTTATTTGGAAAAATACTAAAATTGAAAAGAGAAAATCAAAGTGTTATTGTCAGTATAACATTTTTCATAATGATGTAAATTTAATTCTAGAAAAATATTTTGCTGTGGCTCATTGGTGTAGCTAGAATTTAAGTTCGGATGTGAAGGGAGTGAAATATTTGGTGAAAATTAAGTAATTTTTCATAAATGTCAGTTCTTTTAAATCTTATTTTTTGGCGTTTCGTAGTAGGATTCAAGATAAAAAACCCCACCCCTGGCTTCACTCAGTTTGTGGCTACATTGCGAATACTTTTATTAAGCGAATGATCTGTTTTCGTTCTATGCAAAATGAATAAATGTTTTCTTTTCGTCGTCATACAAAGTGAATCAAATTTTTCTGAAACCCGTACCGTCTATCGCGCAACTAATGTAAACAGATGTCACGGACTATGCTTTTGTCTGTATCACAAAACTTTTTATAACTAAAATCTTCTTTAATGGCGTAAACACAAACACTCAATATTTTCCGAGCTATGGAACTACTATGGAAGATATCGTCTTGGTTGGATTTTCAAAGGTTAGATCGGTAACACACAAGGCTGAATAAGTTGTTTTACCGCTGTTGGAGCTATGAAAATGTAAATCACACGAAGGGTCCCAGAGCAAGGCGATATCTTGGGAAATACTGAGTATTTGTGTTTGTTCCATTAAATAAGATTTTAAATATATATAAACTTTTTTGTTATGATATATAGTGTAATGCATTCGCTAAATTTTCTTCCTATTCAACAAGGTATGGCAGAAAAAAAAATTTACGACAAACATTTGTGTACCACTGCGTATGGAGGAATTCGTTACCCGCATTGGTGTATGTAAAATGAGTAAGGCGGCCTCGGTGGCGCAGTGGTCTAAGCGATGGCCTCTGATCATTCGTCCGAACGGGGTCTGGGTTCGAACCCCGGTGAGGCATAGATGTTGTGTTTGTCTTACGGCACTGGCTGTCTCCCTTCCCTGGAACCAGTGACCCTAAATTAGGGACGGGAGACTGCTTATAGCCCATTGAGTTGTTCACGGTGGTCGTTAAACCTCCAATCAAAAAAAAAAATGAGTAAGAAGAAATATGCCCGAAGTATTAAAGCTATCAAGTTCGCACGAAGTGACAACATCTTGTAAAAATTTCAATCTTTACTTAAACGTTGGTCAATAACTGGGTCCACAGGTTAGCAACAAAAATTCGCTGCAAGCACGACATGTCTGCTGCAATTCAGAGCAAGAATATTTAATTTCAGTACCGCCGGATAACGTATCTTTAACACTGAATCCAATATAACATTAATGCAACAGCTGTAGAAACTTTTTCTGCTTTCGAAATTAATCGAGCAAAACCTTGCTTTCGTGGAAAAGTCTTAAATTGGAACCAAGTGTCAAATCATTCGCAATACAGCACAACCCGTATCTCTAAAATTCCTCTGCAGGTTTAGTGCGAACATATTGTTTTTTGTATTTAATTTTTGAAAGTATATGTAAATAATAGTTATTACTTTCTGAACGACATATTCAAAAATGTAACTGATATTTAGTTGTTTATTCGTGAAATAAATTATATTTATTAAATATCATTTATTTAGTATATTAGTACCCTTAGAATTTTTTTCAATTTTTCGCCTTAAACTTGGCATTCACTTCGAAGTGGTCTTCACATTCACAAAAGTCTCTGCGTAACGATATTCTCGTGGATTAAACGGAAGTCACGTTAAATTTTCTTGCATCGCTGGTACTCGCTTCGTCTGACACTTACCATCGTGGCCAAACGTCCTGCACCAGTCGACGGAAAGTAAATTTTTGATGTCTGAAGTCAACTTATACAACGTAATGGTACAGTTCGGAATACATATTATTCACCATTTTAAAGACAATTTTATGCTGAATTCAAATATTATTACAGAATGTTATTACCAGTAATAGAAGTTAAGTTACAAGAAAAAGTACAACGTCTAGTCATAAAAAGCAAAAAATAGTGGAATTTGTAAAAATAGTATACAATGCATTTAACATAAAACTACCGTACAGTACAATTTTGAAACTTGCAGGACACTTAAAATACTTACCAAAAAGCAAAATACGCTTTAACATTTAATTGGATAACCAAGGTTTCTGGGTAACATAGTGCACCGTCTTGCCTTGGAACTAATGAGCTTCCCTAGTTGTCCATTCGTGATAACACGGTGCCATAAGGCCTTTACACACTCAATTAATGCTGTTTTAAGTGTGGGTCCTTGTTGTCTGATCTTTTTCTGCAATCTCACCCCCAGATTCTCTATGGGATTAAGATCCGGTGACTGTGCCGGCCACTGACATTTTTTTTATATATTTTCGATTAAACCACTCCTCAATCAACTTTGACCGATGACATGGCACGTTACCGTCCTGAAAGGTAAAATTCCACAGCCCATGTCTTGTGCATATGGTAGCAGTTTAGACTCCAAAATATCGACATATTTCGATCCACTCAATGTGCCATCAACAATATGCAGATGCCAGCACCACTGGCTGAAATACAGGACCATAACATCACAGAATGTGGGTGCTTGGTTTTTGGTTGGATGCAACATGCCTTACATCTTTCACCAGCCCGACGACGTACATAAATATTTTCATTATTAGCGGAAATAGTAACAGTTGTTTCAACACTGAAAATAACATTTTTCCATTCATCAAGAGTCCAATTTTTGTGCGCAATTCTTTTGAGCCGCTAATGTTCAGTAAGAAAAGGTTTTCGGTAGATTTTCCTGCAGTCAGTTCATTTTCTTGTAGCCTACCACGAACTGTACGTGCAGATGCAATAATGTCTTATTCATTCTCCCATTCATTTCTCAAATCAGTGGCTGTTTTAAACTTGATTTTAAGGAGCGATGAATCAACATTCGATTATCACGTTCAGTACACAGCCTTGTTCGACCTGTTCTTTTTCGATTTCCCACACGTCCAGTTTCTGCAACTCTTTTCATGGTGCGCAAGAGAGTGGAATAATCACAGATACATTTAACAGTTATGTTGGCACCGTGTTATAACCAACGGACAACTAGAGAAGCTCATTAGTTCCATGCCAAGAATGAGTACTATTTAACTAAGAAACCGTGGTTATCCAATTAAATATTAAAGCGTATTTTGCTTACTGGTAATTTATTTCAAGCGTCCTGCAAGTTTCAATAATGTACTGTACAGAATGTTTACGTTAAATGCATTATACACTAATTTCACAAATTCCACAAGTTTTTGCTTTTTATGACTAGACGCTGTACTTTTGTTTGTAACTTCACTTCTATTACTCGTAATAACATTCTGTAAAAATATTTGAATTCAGCATAACATTGCGTTGAAAATGTTGTATAATACGCATCCCTGAGTTTACTATTATGCTGTATAAATTGACTTCAAACATAAAAAAATTGGCTTTTAGTCTACTGGTGCAGGACTTTCAGCCACGATTAAAAATCGAATATTTTACATCCCGATAAATGGCATTTAATAAGAATTTTAAACTGGATTAAAATGATTAGAATAAAATCAAATGTGATTGGAACGCCCACCGTTTCCGCTTCCACTCCCAAGTGCTTCAAACAACACTTACAAAGATTTTGCTGCACAAAGAAGAAAAAAATTATATCGGGTATACGCTTACCATTTTCCACACTGTTATTAACATTTCTGTCACTAAACAGTATTCATGGCAAGTGATATCTTATTGCTGTTCACTTGATTATTTTTCGATATAAAACTCGGCAAATGCTTTATTTTAGGCAAATCTAGTTATTTGCGGTATTTCATTTTTAAATAAAATTACTTAAACTAATGAAAAGTAATTTTTTGAATGAACAGCTAATACATTTAATCTGACATTTCTGTTAACGCTTGAAAAGCGGAAATTGTTGGAAACTGCGAACTGCCTACAGAGCAGAAGGAACTCAACATAAATTGATGTTATTTTGCTCTCCTTGAAGGGGAACTATTTGCATGTGCTGTAAAATACGAATTGTTCTTCACGGCCAGGTTCTATTATCGAGAGATTTTCCCAACCGATGTTCTAGAATCCTAAAAATTAATAGCAAATAAAAATAGTTATTTACCTACACTCTAGGCCGGAACCAGTGCTTTCAAAAATCCGGCAACGAGCTCGCAATGTTACTCTCCGGCGGAAAGTGTAATACGAAAATTGTTTTCCTTTATATTATATGGATGATTAAGATGTGGAAATTAAATGGCAACTAATGTAAATTTGTTCCCCACCTGGAAAATCTCGACGTTGTTTGGAAAGGAAGATGTATTTACTTTCAAACACGTTGTTAGTTTTTGTTTTATGCACTTCATCGTGGGAATTTTTTTAAGCATTGGAAAGGAACCTTTCTGTATAAATAAACAAGATATCTATCGAATGTTAAGGAGGTGTATTCTTGCACGTATGAAAAAAAAATACAGCCCACAATTCGCCTAACCATACACTCACAAAAACATAGAAAGTTGGCAAGTATTTTACTAATGTGGAGCTATGTGATAGATATGGATATTTTCGAATAGGAAATTTAAAAGCAATTAGAGCGTGTAAACAATTTGTACTACATGACTCCTCGAAAAATAAACAACAGATGAATTTAAAGCTGATGATGTTTGCACCTTCACCATAGCAAATAAAGGACAGTTCAAATTTCGCTTTACAATAAGAAATTGGTACAGAAGTAAAAGGGATTCCTATTAAATTAGCTATAACCTTGATGTACAGAGAGGGTAAAAACGAAATTCAAGAAAAGCTCTGTCCAAACCAATTTGAAACACAAAATATTGCCTTTTAAGATCATCTACTGTTTTAAGTCAATATACTTTATATGGAAGCATGATTTCAATATCTGAAGTAATCTGCTCCAGCATTTACTCATTGGACAGAACACGAAAGGTCTCGGTAAAGGTTAAAAGAAAACTATTTGTCACGTTTGTCAGACGAAGAGTCGCAGAAATGGGTTAGTGCATCGTCAATACGGTTCTTGCAATAATGACGGAAGTTTAAAAATGAGGTTTCTAAAAAATCAATTGTTTGTAAACAAATTAATAAAACCGTGATTAATTAATGAAAACCGTAGTAAGAAATAAAGAAGTGTACTTTGTGCCCGCAACTTTTTGCATCTCTTAAGTATTTTGTGAGACAATTTTACTCAGAAAGTCATATGTTATCTTTCGTCTTCACCTTTTAAGAAGTATTGTTTTCCGCAAAAATAAAATAGTCTAAAAACATTAGATTAGACACGTAGAAATTTCGATTAGATTAGAAAATTCGGAACATAAATAAGAGTAAAATTTTATGTTTTCTGAAACGTTCCGTCTCACAGCCTCAGGAAAAAGCAAAATATCTTGTTTAAAAGAAAATGCTACTTTAATATCATTGCTGTCCAAGTGACGGTTTAGGGGGTGGTAATTTATTAAATCAAGAACACGTAGAAATTTCAATTCAATTCATTTATTTTGCTGAGCAAATAAACAAAAAACAAAGAAACAGTGTTACAGAAATAGTTGACCCAATGGACAGCAAGAAAGCAGGGGAAAATGGCCAGCCATGGCCATGCTCCCTAGGCTAGTTTTACACTGAGGTCAGTAGTTGTAATTACAAACAAAAGTATCATAGTTACAAAACAAAACAAAATAAATGGTAATGATATATGAGCAGATAATAAACATTACAGATAATAATATTAAAAGCAATTTACATCACAATGTACAAGTCATAATATTATTCATAGTTCCCATCCACTGTAATCATTAATTTGAGGAACTGCAATTCATTATAAAGTTTTTTTAGTTTTTTTTTAAAAAGGTTAAAATTATTTGAAGAAGTTTGTTCCGTAGGTAATGAGTTCCAGTAGTGTGGGCCAATGTAATTTAAACTTTGCTTCATGGCCTCCGTTTTCGGATGAATTGGCCGAATATGTGATTTAGTGCGTGTGTCATGTGTGTGTATCTGGGGTATAATTTGTATCATGTCAGCGTGGAAATTATTCTTAATGCGTTTGAACATAATTTTTCCGATATTGAAATAATATAATTGGTTAATCGTAAGAATGTTATATTTGTTTGGGAAAACTCTTGCGATATTATATAGTGTAAGTTGTGTATTTCTGTTAAATTTTAGGTCAATTAATCTTATATATTTGATTTGAAGTATTTGAAGTTTTTTGAAATTCTATTTAGTTGTCTGTACCCAGGATAAGGTAGCATAATTAATTTGAGTCTGAAACATGGTGTAATATAAATGAATTAGCGTTTTATAGGTAAGGTTTTTTAAATATCAAGCTGATAACTCCAACGTTATCGACAGTTTGAGAAGAAGTGAGTCCACATGCTGGTTCCATCTAAGGTCCCTATGTAAGGTAATCCCTAAATAAAGTAAGGCGTTAACCTCTTCTATGTTTGTACCATTAATAGACAATGTGATAGAAGGAGATTGTGAAATATTTTGTTTTGAGAAAATTAAAGATTTTGTTTTGTAGTATTTATCATTAATTCATTGGAATTTAGCCAATCTGAGATGTTATTAAGTTGAGTATTAATATTCATAGTAATGTCGGTCGTTAAATTAAATGAGTTGAGGATGGTTATGTCGTCTGCATAGAGGAGTAGGTCTATACCACTTATTGAAATAAAGATATCGTTAATGTATATACTGAAAAGTACAGGTCCCAAAATTGAATGCTGTGGAACACCAGTTGATATTAATTGAAGAATAGATTGATGTTGGTTACTTTGTTTATATTTTTGCCTATTTGATAAATAACTGTTAAAAAGAGACTGTTCATTGTTTCTAATTCCTATCGTGTGTAATTTGTGTAGCAAGATATTTTGATTTATGGTATCGAAAGCTTTGGATAGGTCTAAAAATAATGCTATGGTATATAAGTTGAGTTCAGAATTATGTTGGACTGTTTGTTGTAGGTATAATAAGGCTGATTCTGTTGACTTTCCAGTTGAAAAACATGTTGATTTGTATGGATGATTTTTAGATTATAAATGTACGAGATTAGTCTATTGTAGTTTATTATTACGAGATTAGTCTGTTTCAATTAGTCTATTGTAATCCGTCCAGGAAATGCTGAGGCAATCGGAAAGGGTGACAGTCGCTTTCGGCAATATCCAGTTAAAAGGCTGTGTTAGGCAGCAGCTCGCATCCCAGAAACCTGATCTTCTGACAGTTCACCTAGTGTTGTGCAAGGTGTCACTCCATCCTGATGTAGAAGAATGGCTTTGTGGTTCAGCAGGGCTTCTCGTTTCGAAGTGAGCGATAAATGTAGATTGTTGAGCTAAAAGCTGTAAACATCGGCGGTGATACTGGTGCTGTTCTGCAGCAGCCCCAAATCCCGACACCCCATATATCTCACTAAACAGACATAAGGACCTTACAGGGTTGTAAGTGATGTAAGGTTTCCGTGTCGGTATGTTCTTCTGGTTTGGGTTCAACCACTGTTTTCGGAAACTTTTATTGTCATACAGGACTCATTTCTCGTCACCTGTAACAATGCGGTCCTAGAATCGTTCAACTTGGCAACGTGCAAGTAGTGAAACGCATGCACTTATGCGATTTCCTTTCTGCTCAGCTGTTATTTGAAGGGATGCCCAAACTCGCTTCTTTTGCACCTACCCAAAATATCGCATATGCGTAATAACGCTCGTGTGGGTGGTCCCCAGATATTCGGTGAACTCCCGCGTGGTGACAAGTGTGTTTATCTCAATTAAGGTCTTCAGCATTTTCATATCCACTGCTACGGGTTTTCCGGCTTTGGGTCCCTCTGACAGGTCAACATTTCCCTCTCGAAACCGTTCGAACAAACGACAGTACTAAAGTTGTGATATGGTTTTAGAGTACACACTGGAAATCATCCTTACCGAGTGCGGTTTGTTATGAAGATTGTGGGGTAATGTCCTAATACTAGCAACACTGAAATCCACCGGGAGATGAAGCCTTGTATCCAGGCGGAGATCATGAGGCTGAGAAGAGAGCTTCCTACGGTGACATCCGCCGATGTACGAACAACTAAAGTGCCCGTCTACAAATTGCGTTGTAACAGTGATCTAGGAAACACAAGAATTTTCAAGGGGCGGAATACAAATCTAAATCTTACTTATTTAATTTGAGAGAAAGCATTTCTAGTATGTTGTAGTATGATGACGTAATTCGTTCAAAATTTGGTACATGCATTTCTCTTTTCTTTTAAGATATTAACATGTTGCCGTCTTAACAAGATGTAGTGTTTTTACTTAGATATGGGTGGATCTCCCATACTCCATTTCCTGTTTTTTCTCCCTGGTATTATTTTGGGCTAATGATCTGCTGTTGTGCGCGGCACTGTGTTTTTCATTTAAAGGTATAATACACTATTTCCAATCGCAGCAGCTAACATCAAATTGATGCTGTAGACTGAAGCAACTTGTAACACACAGTTGTGCATCACGGAAACTAGTGAATTGGGACACTTACTGGTTTCCGTGATGCACAGTTTTGAGCTGACACCAAGAACTTTCACCGGAATTGAAATAGATACTGTAATTTAAAACCATTTGTATTAACACATAGAAAAAGCGTTATATGCAACAATTTGTTGAAATGGTCCCTTACTAATACCAAAACAATTTTAAAATGGTAATAGCCTTACTGCAGGTAAATCTGAGAGGCAACAAGTAAAAATAGAGCAACTTAAATGTAAAACAGTACTGAAACTCAGAACACGCAGCACACCAGATAGTTGGAAATACCGGGAGTCATTTTTGTAATTTGCTTAGTTTCCCTTTTATGATATGAATAAGTAAATGGATCGATATACTTAGGGTAGCATGTCATTTTGGACACCAGAGGGATGGGTGACAAAGAAATATAAATGTATGTAAGACTTTGAAATTCTATAGAGTGTAGTGCACAGTAGCAGGGCACAAGCCCACAACAAAACCACAGAGAAAAGGAGAGAAAGGAGCTCATTTTCACGGTGACCCACTCATTTCTGAGTAAAAACACCATACTGGACTACAAGAGAGTGCAAATGCGCACTGTCACTCTCTTAAGTCAGATTTCAAATTTCTCTTTTAAGAGAATTGCAGAACACAGAGGCTACGTTCTTTGCATTAGGAATTATTAGTCTTACAAATTTCGATATCCGAAACTAGTGTGCTCACTGACACCGATTGTACTTCCATTTTTGTAGAAATTTACGGTTCATCTGTTTCTGACAACTTTGCCCTTAAAATTTCAAACACACATAAATCGTTTAATTTCGTCCTGATTTTGAGTCTGCTAACAAATTATACAGCTTATGCAAAGATGTTACTATATCATGCAAAGAAAAATAAACTGGTGATTTGGTAAAATGACATGACAAAGTGGTATATCGCCCGTAAAGGAGACAAGTAATTTCTTGGTTCATCGCGAGACTTAGATGTGGAATCTCGAGCAAAAGCAGTTATTATCCAAAGCTAAATATTGTCGTGATAATAAATATAAATTTATTTGATGAACGATTGCTCAGTAACTGGATGGAACCACTTAGATTAATATCCCGGAAGCTTTCCATATACTATAAGCGTTCGCAACTCGTCAACGCCATGTAAAACATTCTCTTTCTACCAACATTGTAGAAACAACTGAAAACAATCCATAACTTTCAACAACATTGATAATGCTATGGTGGTTTACGTATTAACGAGTCATTCGTGCATATGATATTGCGTAATTACAAAGCGAAGCTTCTGTACACCTATAAAATATAAGCTTCTTGTAACTGTACATTGATCTTTTTATTACTATGTATTTTGAATAGCATGTAGACTAGGTGTCTACAAGGCACTGGGACGACACAGAAAGTCCGACCCTGGCTTACTTTTTATCTGTTAAGCAAAAGATTCAGAAGATGTTGAAGGTTCTGCCTGTAATTGAAATATTAGCATTTTGCTACTTCTTAGATTTTTTTTTATCTCAGAGAACGAAGACTGGCTTGTTAAATAATTAAGTGCCAAAGTTCGCTGAGCGAAACAAAATACCCCATCGGCTACCGGATGCATTAGTTTATAACACCTGATATCGACAATCTACGTCACAATATGATATTATGAAATATGACGGTTTATTCCACTTAGCTCGAAATCAAAAAGCGTTTTACTTCGTTGATTTTAGCATCTAAAACTAGTGTTTCTTCGTAAAATGTTTCAATAAATAAATTTATTAACTTCACAAAAACGAAAACAAGCACAAGCTTCTGGTGCTATTTGTTGCTACAGGAATATACTTGGAGTTCGAGAGTTACCATGTTTACACTTCAGTTTAGAATAAGAAAAGCATTTGCATTTATGTCAGAAGTACGTACTCAAGTCATAACTGCATCTGGGGAAGGATTACGTACGAAGAAGGTCTACACTCTTTGCGTGGCATTCCCTCTACAACTAAGGCATTTCTGTTCCTTACTGCTCACATGTTAAACTAGAAAATATTGTTGTCAACCGTTTCTGAAAAGCTGAAAACATGGCAAAATGGAGTAGGACTTGCTGGTCACACTAAAAATAAAATTTAAACACACATTTTTTATGCTTTTCAAATATTAAGACAAATTTTGAATTATAATTATAGTTCATGTACCCAAGGTACTTGTCTATTCATTTCTTCATTCCGAAAATGTATTTTTTTATTTATTTATTTATTTTGCATTTTAGAATTTTCTGTACGGACAACTTCTCCCGATCCATGCTCACGGGCTCCTGACACCTGGTCTAAAGGAACACGCCTTATTTGCAATAAATGACAAAAACTGTTGATGAATGCCCAAAACAGACCGTCCCGCGCAGTAAACCCGAAATTCTGAGACCAGGAGGGCTTTCCGAACCAAATTAAGGCACACAACAAATGTGGAATATCTGTTTTAATATGAACGTACTTCATAGTTATAATCATGCCTGTAGCTGTTGCTGGATTTGCTTTCCCTTTATATTTTTTAAATTACACTGACGGACAATGAAATTTACGCACCTAGAAGACAACTTGTTACAACCGCGAATTTTTGCAAATAGGTAGACTGCGTGCTAGTATGCAAATGATTCACATTCGGTGCGCTTGCGCATGACCGAACAACTTGTGGGGGAACTTCAAGAACGAACCGGTAGTCATATAAACTGGCGTGTAGTCGATGCCCCAGGAAAGCGAAAAGCACCGGCCGACGCAAGCAAGAGTACAGAGTGACAAGAATGCCAGGCACACGCCAGAGACGTCGATTTACGCAACTTGCCGTCTTTAAGAGAGGCCTGATCATCGGTCTAAAAACAGCAGGTTGGTTCGTGAGCTCTATAGCCCACTATGTGGAGCGTTCTAACCATACCGTCCGACTGTGTTAGGAGCAGTGGACATGTGACGGCACTGTCACACGGCGGAGCAGCTCTGGACGGACTAGGAGAACCACCGGGTAAAGAGGATTGACGGATCGTGCGCCAGACATGAACGGATCCCACGGGGAGCGAGTGCACTATCCGTCAATACCTCCCGCACATCATGCAGGGCCTGTCATTCGGTGGTGTGTCGCGGCTGTCGCAATCACTCACGTCGGTCCGTCCGTCACTCCTGCACCCATCGAATCCATGCTATCCTCACTGTGGCTGGATATCGTGCCACACGGGCGCCGATGTCTCGGTAAGATAAACCGCTGTCGCGGTAAGTCACTATTCGTCTTCTGTCGAACTCCTAAACGTGATGAAGAAACTGTTGTATTCTGCGGCGAGGCATCAGGAAGTTTCCCACGCACAGGTCCGGCTGCACAACACACTTCCAATACTTACACCCCGCCTTCTGTGCACCCTTCTTACAGTGCTTCTCGGTGGCGTGCCGGCCGCACATTATTTGCATATGCCCTGCAATGCTAAGCGTTTGCATGTCCCCTCGCTGGCGACCCATGCTGCGAATTTTAGGCCAATCGGGAGCTTCCTTCTTGGTGTTGCATTTTGAGTGGACAGCAGTGTAGTTATCAGAGCCTATCAGGAAAAAAGTAAAGCATTCTCAAAAGTATAGGGAAAAGTAGGGGGAAGATTTGTTTAAGGGTTGTATTTGCCCTAGTAAAAGGGAAATGACTTTGCTTATAGTAAAGCATGCTGTATTGATCTTTCTGTTAATGCTTTTCGAAAGGCATTTCAAGACAAACAAGAAAGCACCAAACTAATGTGAAAGGCCTTTCCAAACTGCCTCACCTGCTGAACTTGCGTGTCTTTAGTGGAAAGTGCAAGATAAAAAATGATGTTAAAGAAGCAAAAATCAGTTTGGCAGCTTTCGTTGCAGAACATAATTTGCTAATTAATATTATGAACCACTTACTACATCTTTTAAAAACTGCATTTAAGGCAGATTCTGCCATTGCAAAAAACCTTCCTGTTGTCGAAGTAAGACAACGGCACTAATTAAAAACATCACCGGGCAAACAGCTAAAGATGAACTAAACATTCTTCTTCGAGAAAGCAAATTCTCATAAATGTAGATGAGACAACGGATTTAGGCTGCATAAATATTCTATGTTTAGTTGCCAAATATTTCGAAGTCACTTGTGGATCTTCTTGGGTGGGTTTCACTTGTAGATTTCAGTGCCCATACTGTATATGAAGACATAACAAAATATTCAATGCTGTACATATTTCTTATAAAGAAAGCATGATTGGATTCGCATCTGATGGTGCAAATGTTATGGTAGGGGAAAGCACTCCCTAGCAAAAAAATTAAAGGAAGACGTTCCTAATTTATTCATTATATGATGCGTGTGCCACACTTTTAATTTATGTACTTCCTATGCCTGAGTACAATTACCCCATGCTATGTAGAATTTGGCACGTGATGTTTCAAACTATTTCAGGTGTAGTCCAAAACGTATTGGTGAAGTAAGGAAGCTCCAGGAATTTGCCAAAATTAAAGCCCACAAGGGTCTCCATCCGTGGCAATCTCATTGGCTATCATCGAAACTTGTAGTGACGATACTTTTAGAACAGATGTCAGACCTGAAGTTTTATTTTACCCATGTGGCAGTTATTGAAAGAAATAATTCTTCTCAGACTATACTTCCAAATCTCCATGACCATGCCATTAAACTTTTTCTGCAATTTTTTTTAGTTCGCATAGGAACTCTATCGTAGTTTGAATGCAGAAATGCAGGCAGAAAAGCCAAATATTAATATTTTATATGATAAGGTTTCAAGAGCGCATCGCACTTTTGTGGAAAGTTACATTAATGAGACGAATTTGAGCCGTACACCTTTGGAAAATATCCAATTTAAAGATCCGAAGTATTTCGCAGCGGTTGAAAAGATCTATCTTGCGGCAAAAGTTCAAGCTGCAATAGTCAATAAGAATCATATTTTAACTGCACAAGGATCCTGACCTTTCAGCAGCGAAGGCTTCTTATTGGAAAGTGCTAATCAGGTTTATAAACGTTTTCTTCTTAAAGATACAGCGCCCCCCGGTGCCGTTGTGGTCTAAGCGATGGCCTCTGATCATTCGTCCGAAAGGTGTCAGTGTTCGAATCCCGGTGTGGCATGGATGTTGTGTTTGTCTTACGGCACGGGCTGTCTCCCTTTCCTGGAACCAGTGACCCTAAATTTGGGACGGGTGACTTCTTATAAGCCCACATGTTGCTCACGGTTGTTATTAATCCTCCAATAAAAAAAGGAAAAAGAGACAGACATCAATCAAAAGATTGAAGTTTTTGAATTCAAAAGTGGTATTGAACAAATAAATTTCTAGCATAGCACCGGTGGCCGTGATGGTCCCAAATTTGGTTAATGACAATGAAGTGCAGATATTTGGTTTACGAGCTGTACAATTGCTTTTCATAGTTTTCTTATTTATAAGTCTTTCTCTTTTGATTTTGCTCTTCCCTGTTCTCAGACATATATTCTAATACTGGTAAGTTTTGAATGTCAATGTTGATCAACATAACCTACCTCTAAGCATTCGTAGAATTGATTACATATTTATATATGATTTTGCCAGATGCAGTTATTATGTGTGCTATAAATGCATTATATCACAAGTTCACATTCATAAGTGCAAGCCTTTTTATTCATGTAATTGAAAATTGCACGTACATTACACATGCCAGAAGTGTCTACTGATTTCTACTGATTTTTTGTAGTTCTGTCTACTAATGTTTCACGTCCACCACTTGGCAACACTGCCACACACTTTTTTGATACTTCTGGAGGCATTCAAAATTTTCCAATAGTATTTAACATATGGAAATGTCTTTTGCACGTTCTTCTTTTTTAATTTTTGGCCATGTCCTAGAAATACACAGAACCAAGACACCACTATACATGTACTTAGAAGAAGTTTTTTTGAAACACCCCAGAAATACACATTTCATACTTGCTGCAGGTAATAAGCAACAGGTAGTGTCTAGTTCGCGCAATCTTGTGCAATATAGCTGAATCTGATCATTTGTTTGAAATGAAAGGTGTGTGTTAGCAACGAGCCTGAAGTTCTAGGATCGCACTTTCGAATACTCTGCTTCAGACGTTGAGTCTACCAGTGTCATAAAATATTCACCTATATTTTTGGGAATATACATCAATAAACATATGCGTCTTATCGGGAAAATTTGTGGTTTAAGAGTTTCCTATGTAGTTTAGGATTCCGTATGTACTTACGGTGTCTTATTTAGTTAACGCTTTTGCAACAATTTCTTAGTTTATTTCTCATCGTCATCGGATTGGTTGAATCATTATAAACAAAAAGATTATATCAAATGGTATTCAAGTGTAATCGAACATTTTCGTGGATCATGCACTGTTTCTCTTACCGAAGAAATTTCTAAAACTTATGCGTCAAACATTATCGATTTATTTTGAAATAATATCGTTTCACCATTTGATATTTAGGTTCACTATCTATAAACTTATTTCACCACTAAATTTGTGAAGTAAAAAGGAATTATTAAAATGAAATTTCAAAAGTTCTACCTTTCCTAAGACATCGTCTACAACTTCACAAGCTGAATTTGCTTCATTTGCTAACCAAACAAATGAAGCAATGTCCAGTTGAGGAAGATGCATAAATTAGCATTATTAATAACATCTATGAAATGCAAACATAATGTATCGGCGTTTTCAGGATACAGCACCGACAAAAACTGCGAAATGCTTTCAGTTTTTGAACTTGGAAAAAAAGGAATTAAGATTAATGGAAATTAACTCACCTTCTCTTGCTGATGACATAATCGTTTTTGTAACTGATCCTTTGAAGCTGCATGGTATAATCCACAGACGTGCTGAGAGGTGTAAAGAAGTTAGAATAATAAGGCACTTTCAGAAGACATAACTGATGTTTAGTGCTTTTGCAAGGAATGAACAGCCGCCCCGCCCCGGTGGCGCAGTGGTCTAAGCGATGGCCTCTGATCATTCGTCCGTAAGAGGTCCGGGTTCGAATCCCGGTGAGGCATGGATGTTGTGTTTGTCTTACGGCACTGGCTCTCTCCCTTCCCTGCAACCAGTGACCCTAAATTAGGGACGGGCGACTGCTTATAGCCCATTGAGTTGCTCACGGTGGTCGTTAAACCTCCAATAAAAAAAAAAAAGAAAAAAAGGAATGGACATTTTGAAATTGATGGCGAAAATCCCCAAAAAATCGATATCTACATTTCCCTTGGATGAAATACGTAAAGCAAAGGTAACCATTTGGATGAAATAATTAATCGGCATATAAAGCGTGGATGGAGAGACTTTGGAAAGGTCATTACATTTTCCAATATATATGTACCATTATGTATTAGAAAGAAAGGGTTATATTAAAACATCCTTCAAGTTCCTACATACGCACTAGAGGAATGCGTCTTAACTGAAAATAATGAGAAGATTATGTACGGAGTATATGGATCTTAACTGAAAATGACATGTGTATATTATGTATGGAGCAGAAATATGCCTTATATATAATTTAACTAAAGAAACATATAACGGGTGCAGAAAATGAAAGAAGCATGAAGTAGTGCATGCATGGTGCTATCAATAAAGAAAAGAAGAGAAACTCGTGGATCAAGAAACTGAGATGACTATAAAATATGATCTATGGTCAGCGGAAAATCTTTGAAGTGGAAATGGACTGAATGGAAAATAAAGGACAGCGCATGTTTAGACTGGATACCAATGAACATATGAAGATCCAAAAGGAAACAGCGTGGCAGATGGGTGGTTGAAATTCGAAATCATGGAGTGGCATCGGGGAACCTGGCTCATGACTACCGCTGAGGAAGAAATTTGGGAAGACTCATTCAACAATTTATTTATGTTATATATATATACATCATCATCATCATCATCATTACTGTCTACCATTGCCATTCCACTTCTAGATGAATGTCCCCCAACTTTCCTCCACAACTCTCATGAGCCACTCTTTCCATGTTACTCAGGCATGTTTTGATATTTCATCCATCCATATATCATGTGGTCTTCTTTTGAGGTTTTATCTGTCTTTTGGTATCTAATCTAAGATATCGGTTTTCCGCCGGAGGTCAGATCTTCTGTCACCATGCCCGGCCAATTACATTTTCAGGGATTTTATTTTGTTCATGATTACCTTTTCAGGGCTTTTATTTTGATCTGTGTATATACCAGTGTTTAACATGCTTCCTTAATGTCTTTAAGGGTCTATTTTATGTTCCTCTTACAGATGCTCTGCAGTATTCGGAATCTCACTAAAGTGAAAACCCTCTAGCCAAAACTCCAAATTATCTATGCAATTTGTATTATTATGTGTACCTAATTTGCAATACAAGTCAAGCTTAGATTTTGTATGTTTATTGTTCGTTCGGAGAAAGAGCTTGCTTTCTGGATAGAATAACGTTTACTGCTATTATTGGGCACTGGTTTCAGTGAATATCGGCTGGGAATGTAGAAACTGGACAAACAGACTTATTCGAAATTGCTAGTTGTTTCGAGGGATGGGAGTTTTCAATTACCAACATTATTGTCCGTTCGGAGAAAGAGCTATCTGCAGTGAATTATATTTACTGAGTTCGGGGTGTTGCCAATCCCACCCACATCCCCAGATTTGAACGTGATAGAACACATTTGGGATGCCACGCAACGCGCGATCGAACACAGGAATCCGAGACGTCGGAAGACAAACGAATTGTGGAACGCTCTGCAGGAAGTATGTTGTGCATTGCCTACAGTATATTTCCAGAAGCTAGTGGAGTTCATAACCCGTCGTATGTCTACAGTCCTGCGCTGTCGTGGGGGTCCTACCAATTATTAGTGTGGTGAACCAGTTTTTCTGGCACTTCAGTGTATACTCGTGTATGTATATTTGTATATATATTCAAATCCCGACGTGTGGAGATAAATGTGGGGTTACATTTTGTTGTTTACTATCTGGAAAAAATCACAATGCATTTATGTTTTTACAAATTTCATGCGGAATCATCGTATTAGAAATTCATAAATCATGAATTCAACAGTACATGGGCTCACTGAGTACATTTTTGTTACACATTTTGCAATGTGAGGGAACTCTGAAGGATAGTCAAGCCATGAGCCTTGGTTAAGATAATTTCAAATGATGTTTACGTATGTGAATTTCATTACAAAATGATTCCGAATAAAATAATATATGGTACCACTTTTGTTCAATAGAAATGCAAATCATCTTTATTTTTCTACATTTTCATGTACTCGGGTTAAATCTCAGGTCAGAAAGTTGTTCATAAAATTAACGCAAAAAATATGATAATCAGAATATGTCCAAAACTTGAAGACAGATTGTAATGATTTTTCAATGTTTAGTCATACATAACCGTTGTCCTGAACGGGATTCATCAATTGAAACTTGAGTTATAATGTTTGGAAAAGGATAGCTCCGCACCAGTATTCCCCTAAATGAGTTGTTATAACAGAACTTGTAGTTTGTCTGTTAAAATTAGAATGGCTCAGCACCATTCGTCTTCTCAATGAAGTAACACAATTGTAGCTTGAGCTGGACTGTTAGTGAAAGAATGGCTCCACACAATCCATTAGGGGGACTGTACGCTGAAGACATAAGGGTAGATTTGAAGCAAGGCAATAGGAAATTGAGATAGCAAGGTAGCTGACTGTGTCGAGGCGAGTAGTTTCCAATTCGAGTAACTGGAATAATAACAAGAATGCAGGAGAAGGCACTGTAATGAGTCAAAACCACGGGTTTTTGCATCTCACAGCTGCGCACCATAGGATGTCAAAAGCCAGGAAACTCTAGTAGGTGATGTCGCCTGTTACGGAAACTACGACTTTGAAGCAAACAATTAACAAAGGCTTCACGAGAGAGGTCTGTGTGCTAGAAAGTCAATGGTCTGTATCCCATTCGCTTCAAGGTGCGTTATGTTTTTCTGAATATTGCACGACAACAATCAGCTTTGGAAAACCAAGGGTTTAGTATGAGTGAGAGAAAAAACCGAAAGAAAAAACCCAGTCCTCATACTTTTCTTTTCCAAATAATATTTTCAGATATGATTGACCGGATTCAAAATCCATCACCAAAAAGAAACGAGGAGGCCTTCGGTACTTAATATTTTCAAATAATAGGTATTATAGATGAAGAGCATTTACGCTTCAAATAGCGCTATATTTCGTTTGAATAATATATTCGATTTTTCTATAAATTAAAAAATATTTTTCCAATTCTACTTGACAGAAAGAAAAAGTCTTTAATTTGATCACACATTTAAATAACACGAAGGAATAATCTATCCGGAAAGATATATACGAAGGCCGTTCCATAAAAACTGAGAGTAATTTTTTTGAGTTGGCAATAGTGCAAAAGGGGAAAATAACCACGCAGACGACTAACCGAGATAAGGAAGTAGATGTGGCAACAATTATTAGCAATGGCAGACGATTCTGGTTTTGTTACTGCGCAGTTCTTTATGGTACGTATGCATTTCGCCATACAGCTATGGAGGAGAGTGACTCAGGATTAAGCAGTGAAATGAGATGTACGATAAAACTTTGTTATCGTATGATAAAACGGCTCCAGAAACAGCTATTTTAATGAAAATCTTAAAACGCTAAATTTTGGGTGAGTCAACGATTTCTAGATGGCACCATGATTTTAAAAAAAAGGCCGTTTGTAGGAAAAACTCGATCCTAGGCCTGGTCAACCTGAAAGTGTTGTGACGGAGCGGGAACAATCTTTGGGAAATCCTGAAAGACGATCGACGAATGACGTGTGAGGACATAGCGGGTTAAACTGATACTTCAAAAATGTCGGCATCCCTCATTCTTCGTGACAAATTACTGCTTCATGGTGGGTTTTAGATGGGTACCTTATCACTTCACGAGAGAACAATAGTTATCCAAAGTTCAGGTGTGTTATGAGTGGAAACAAATTATTACAAAGGAGCCAAACATCTAAATACAGTAACAACTGCCGATGAAACATGGATCAACTATTTCGACCTCATCACGAAGCGCGCAATGAGGATCTGGAAACACAAAGTCTCGCCTCCTCGGAAAACCTCCGCCATAGCAAAGTAGCTGGGAAAGTGATGATGATAATTTTCTTTGATCATGAAGGTGTAGTCTAACAGAATGACGTTCCTCCACAAATTACTGTCAATGTTGAGTGTCATATTTCAGTTTTGAACCGTATGCGACCCATGGCTCACCGGTATTCTAACCCGGACCCAAATCGGAGGAATGTCAGAAGCCATCGCTTAGACCACTGCGCACCCGTGGCGGCTCGCAAAATGTTTTATAAGAATGACTGTGGAAATCAAAAAATAGTTGTACATTTAAGTATTATACCTTGTCCCATTATGTTTTGAATCTTGTATCAGATAAATTTCCATTGTGATACACTGTCCGGGTAAATTTTTCCATCCCTTTTTATTACCCGATGAATATGATTTTTTTTAAATTGTTGTAACTATTTTTTTCGGAAATAATTGAAATTATATGCATTTGGCGTAATTATTAAATTGAAGCATCCTATAAAGCAAACAAATTCCAGAAAATATTACTTTCAGTATACTTTTATTAAACAAAAATACATTTAATGCTTTCAAAGACTTCATTGGAATACTTTGTCTTTCGAAATAAGGACACTGAAAAAGCCTTTGGGTAGGCTTTAGCTTTGAAGTTTCGATAAAATGATATGTTGTATTCCACACATCTGTATTTCATATTCAAATTTGTTTTTCCCGACAAGCATCCGCTGACCTGTTGTCTACTGCCACTACTGACACTGAGGTGAAACTATATTTTCTAGTGGTGCATGTAGCACGTACAGGAAACAGAGGTTAATAAGAATTTCGAAAATTAAAAATTTGCAGCTCTTAACTTCTTTAATGAATTTGTTTACAAATAACAGAATAATACCAAATTATGAGATGGAAACACAAGAACAAATTTAAAAGCAGAGCAAGTTTTTGAACATTTTTTTTTAAATTTAGTAATGGAAATAATTTTTTACAAAGTAGAGCTTAATTTTTTCATAACAAACGTAGATATTTTGTATCACATGAATGTAAAGTTCTATCGATTTCTCGGCAATTCTCTTTCACTTTCTTAAAGAAAATATTTTACATTTTCTAGTCAGCATTTCTGAATATTCTCCGTCCGGACGCAATCGGAAAATAAACATAAAAATCGCAACACTCCTATATTAGAATATAGCATTTTTTAACAAACCAGAATAAATAAATCATCAGGTAGTTAATCATAGTCATCAGTTCATCAATAATCATCGTTTTTATCGGGACATGCGATTGGGAATACGCATATAGGTGGTTTAAAATATGTGTGGGCATGTTAGAACAGATTAGCGCTTCTCACAATCAACATTACAAATTTGGAAGTCAGGGTAATTTCGAAGCACGCAACTTTGGAATCCACCCGGAGGAGCAGCGAATAATTCCGCCGTAGTTTTCAGACTCGCTTAGCGAATTTTAAGCCGAATGCCGCAAACTCTATGACTCAAAGGGGCCCATACGTAAACTGCTGTTGTAACAGTAGCCAAATATACCCACCAAGCATTTTCAAGAGGCTGCATACAATTCAAAGATGACCTACTACATAATCAGGATAGTATCTGGACTGTATTTATTATATCATCATGACGTGTTTGGTTCATACTCTTGTAGATTTTCTGATCTTTTCTAATTTTTAAACGTTGCCGTCTAAACAGCACAATGTGTTCCTACTTAAAATTAAGTGGGTCACCTTTATTCCTTTCCCTGCTTTTCCTCCCTATTATTGTTCTGGAATGATGGCCTGCTACTGTTGCCTACACTATGTACAAGAACTGATGTCCTACATGAACTTACGTTTCTTTGTATGTAACCGTTTCCACTGGAGTCGTAAACAACATGTTCTGCTAATTTTTTGCCTGAGACGTACAGATCTATTTATTTATACAATTCAGAATAATGGGTATTATACAATTTATTGAAATGGCCCATGTTGCTTGAACTGGTATTTGCTTTTGCACTACGTGCTCGGCGCTTCATTCTAAATGCTGTTACTACATTAAACGTTGTAAACGCTATTCATTCAGAAGTAGCTTGATTTTACCTAATTATTAACTAGCTGTGAGGGTAATAATATTCAATAACAGATTTGGAGTTAGCTGAGCGTCCATTACGTTAGTGTATTACAAATAGAATTTGTCCTAAAGGTATGAATAAGTGGCATTACGTCTCCGTATCTTCCTGAGTTCAGGAGATTGTCCTTTGTGTCAGCTCATAATAATTCCCTGATCCCTTGTTTTTCTTCTTTTGCGGTCTCCCTCGCGTCCATGCTTTGGAACTGCTTGGGACAAGTCTTACTCTCACTCTTAAGTCTCACTCTTACGCAATTCCGCTGTCTGACAGATCAAATATTACACAAATCTGTACTTGAAAGGTTTATGCAATAAAATGCGACAAAGCATAATATAATCTGTCCGACTTTCAAATACAATACGAAATCAATGTAAGCCAAAAGATAAGGTGTCACAGGAAGGTGCCTGGCCGACGTGCCCTTCTTTCCGTACTGCGTGCAAATCTTCGAAAGAGCGCATTCATCGAAATGCGCTTGTACAGAAAGAAACGGATTCATGTGCTTTTTGAAAATTTTGTTCACCACACATAGGAAAGCGACCTCTATTTCCCTTCCTCATTGATACGTTTTAAAATTTATTATACACAACACCGTTTTGGACTCTTTAACCGTTGATAAAATTCAGTTCATTTTTTTTATTATGAAGAACTATCACAGTGTGTAGGACAAGAGATAACACAAATAGAGACCCTGTATCGCACCAATAGTTGTCTGACGAACGGTCGTTAGGATTAATGAATTACGTGTACCTATCATTCTAAATAAAGAATAATTTTGCCTTTTCACAACACTGCTTCGAAATTGAAGCCATTCGAATGACATATGATATCCTTTAATCCACCCGAAACATCTATCTATCTGTCGTACAAATATCAAACCATAATATCGAATATCGTATATCGCTCATTCGAAATTTCAACAAACCTGAAAAAGGTATATACCCTCCCGAAAAAAATGGAAAGCGTGTGGTGCATATCGGCAGCTGTCACCTATGGCTTTTTAAAGGACTGCAACATATCACAAGGATTTCATTTCTTCACAGACCAAAAATGTATAGGTTCCTGCTATATTCCTTTTGCAAAATATAACTTAAACGAATCCAGTAGGTAATAGAGTAAGCTTTAAACTAGAAGCCAAATTTTAAAGCGCAACGGTATAAAGAGGCTGCAAACCGTTATCGAATAATCATTTTAACCCTAGACACTAGAAGATAATTGTTTTCCCTATGTTCACAAAAATATTTTTATATTAAAACTTTTTACCTCCAGGATTTTAGGCAAATTAATTGGTTTTAAATATGACATTTTTCGATCATTCATTATTGGTAATTTTCAGTGGATAATTGATACAAAGCACTCTATGTGGTATAAAGGTCAGAAAAATCCTGCGTTAAACGAAATGGGACCGGACCCTTTCTACATGATATTGTTATCCCGAATACCTGCATATATTTCTGTTTACATATTAAATATTATAACTGTTTTGTACGTTTTTCTAAAATACCTCAAGTACTTACGGTTTCTTTCACGAAAGCTACATTCTTTATAAAAATTCCTGTAAATTAGTTACAAAAATTACTTAAGGAATATATCAAGTTTCCAGTTAAAATGCATTCACTATTGATTCTGAGTTATCTTGCAGATTGCTCAATCATATTATTTCTGCTTGTATTTACAGATATACTACTGATCCGAAAGCAAATATGTGCTGTTTCTTTTTTCTCCACCTACGCCGGTGGTAAATTATGAGTTATTTTTTCCTACCTACGGGTTTTATCGTTTGTGCGGTTTTCAACCATGCTTCAGAAATTTAAATAACATTGCAAAACATTGGTTCTTCTCTAAAATTAATTTAACTCAACACCGAAGCTTGTACGATTCACAGGAACCAGAGTGGAAAGAAAGTTTACATGACAACCGCCAACAGGGATTTTTCGCAGAGTATTACATCTATGTGCTTCATAAGATCGTTTTGCATCTTGCCATGCTACACACACCAAGAAGAAGCACATCTTTGTTGACACCCATACCAAATGACAAGGGTCTGTTGCAATATATTAAGACCGAAAATGTATATTTTCACCACCAGACGTATGGATTGCTTAAAAAGTATTTTTTACAATTATAAAGTGGCAAACAGCATTACACAATTGTAATAATTCATTAAACCCTCACGTCAGAAAATTACATGACTGATTTTTAGACTGAGACTTACTGCTTACCGAATAACCACCATTACGTTTTCCCCTGAAAATTATATTGCGAAGAAAAGGAAATCATAGTATTGCAAATCATATTTTAACAACTCTCGAAAGGAAATTAAAATTTTCTTACAAGAAAACACTGATTTTTTACTCTTTGAAGTAAATTTTACTTGCACATATTCTGAAATCCGATTTTTTTTCTTTCTTCCTATAGGGCAAATCCAAAATATATGCGTCAGTACAAAGAAGAAAAATTGGAAAAAAAAACCCCTACGAAACTACATTTCATTTACACAAGAACTGAACAAAAGAGAAGAGACAGAAATTTCTCCTACTTTTTAAAGTAGGGATTCACACTTTTCATATCAGTATTAATAAGCTCGCAAAGAAAGTTTTACTCAATTCAGAACAGATGTGGTGAAACTGAAAGAATATTTGAAAATGCAAGAGCCTTGAGACTAACCATTCAAATAGAATATATTCAATGTAGATTTTCACTTTCACGTTAGTACAGTATAATTTCATAAACTAATCTGATCGTTCGCACTCAGCTAAATGAGAAATAGTGTGCTTTATATATTAAATAGAAACCTTCATAGATAGTAAATCATAAACATGTATACTTACAATTGCGTTCCCATAATAAATCCACCAAATGAGCAATTGCAAAAACTGGAAAATTGAAATTACAGTGTAGCCTTTTTAATCAACTGTTCATTAAACATTTTCAAATTTTGGACATCGGGTAATTTCACTGGACACTATCTGCTTGTCCTGAAATGCCGGCAAGAAACATTACCATTTAAAAGATGAAAACATGAAATCGGAAAATTTGTTGCACGCAGTATGTTTGAAAAAACAATTTGCATATGAAAAATACTTTCTAGGAATTAATAAGGTTAATAGATATCTCTTTAGGTTTCGCCACTTCTGAAAGCGCTGCTATTGGCTGGCGAAATGACGTCGCGCTGGGAGAAAAGCAGCGAGAGGCAAAGACGCAAGCCCAAAAGTCATCGCTGCTACGGGTTGAACTTTAGCAAGGAATGTAAATAAACGCGATGAAAAACGTTTTCAAATATTAGTAATTTCTAACTTCAAAGATTAACATATTTATCAGTGATCTGTTATTTCCTCGTTCGTGAATTAATTAATTTTGAAAAAAAATAACAGCTGTTGTATAAAGAAATATGAGGGCATTGCAGTAAACAAACATATTGCTGAACTTCGTAGTTCCGTAGTTCGCAGGAAGTTATATTTACAAAAAGTTATTGTCATTGCGAAAGTAAATTCTTAAAAATCCAAACTTTTTAAAGTCTAGTCTTTCGATTATGATTATCAGCGCATCAGGTAGTCCCGCTAACAGGCTAAACAAACAAATAGCAAATATGTTATTCATCATTTCATTTTTCAAAATAAATCTTCTTGTTTACAAAATTCCACTTAGTAGCCTTCAAATTCAAACACAAATTCGCAAGAAATGTTCGTTTTTCAATTTATTTTAATAGGTGGCACAAAATGCTGTCAAAAATTATATAATACTATTAAAATGGCGGGCAGAATTTAAAAGAAAACAAAAATAAAACTTATCATAGTGTGCCACGGTACATCCCTGCCTAAATCTTCCTCCCAACCCAGGCTAGCTCAAATGCACAGAAAGGGACTGCCTTAAGTTAAGTTGACATGATATTAAGTTGCTGACAGCACACAAAAAACAACTTAATTTTTTAACTGAATTGTTTAACTTAAATTTACTATCGGAAATTTAATAGAAGATAGCGTTTACCTAGATAACAGATTCCAGCTTTTCTGCCACACCCTGTACTTGGCAACAAACACTCCGTTACTTTGATGAAGCCTGCCATTTGCGTGCCTTTCTACTTTAAACTTCTGCAGCTTTCCAAGCCTTAGCTTTCATGTTAAGGTATCTCAAGCGTATGAATGTTCCTGTTTTCACATACAGTTTGATTAATTCTAGTGGAGTATCAGGACATTTTTTACTTATAACATTACAGAGCTTCTTTACAATATTTTTATCAGGTGACAGAAAATTTTGACCATGAAATGAGGTAAAGATCAGCTGAAATTGACTGATTTTGCTTAGCCAGTCATCAGGATGCATAAGGAGACCTCCTCGTGAGAATGCTCCTATCCAGCACGAAGATGGGACATCGCCAATTCACGAACATAACTTTAAAATTATCCTTTCGTTTACATTTCAGTACCTATAGTTTTTACAAATCAGGATTGGCCGGAAAACAATGATAAATAATATCTGTACCTCGAGTCTTTCTGCTGTAGGATAAACATCCAGCTATTGCACATCCATGCATATTGTGTTACACTGATATAAAATAATAATATGCACAACTGATGTTGAGAAATATCTACTAGTTATGAAGTATATTTACCAATTTCTAAGAACGAATTTGAGTTTGCACTCCCAAGCCAAAGATGCTGTGAGGCGTCGTGTTTTCGCGGCGTTTGCTCCCGGTGTCACGTTATGTGCAAATCCGAGAAAACGGAGACTGCAACTGCACATTGTAATGGAGTCCTATACGTAGAAGACCTATTTCTGCTGTTTCTTAAATTCCAGAATTCAACAGAAACCATATACGTAACAAGCAAGCTCGAGAAAAGTAATAGCAAGTGGTATATTCATACTTCAGTCTTACCACATTTACCAAAGGGTTTATGTTTCAGAAACTACACTGCCGGACAATTGCTAAGGACGGATGACAATAGCAACGATAGCAACCATAAAATGAAAGGCAGAAAAATGTGGAAATTAGCATAATTGCGGGATACAGTAAGACGTGTTGTGCGTATGCAAATTTTGGATTGCCGAACTTGTTCGTGAAGTCATAGCGCTGATAAGAAATATAAAGGATTTGACGCGTATTGACCTTTGTTGTTCAAACGCAAAGTTGAAAGGGAAAGAATCAATTGACGAACTTGCAATTTTCAGTATGTCTTCCCGACATCACCTAGATGATTTTACGCGTGGCCGTATTATTGGCAAGATTGAAGAAGGGCGAAAAATAACAGATGTTGCCAGGGAGTTCGACGTCAGCCACAGTGTTGTTTCAAGGCTTTGGAAATCATTTCAAACAAATGGAGAGTGTAGCAATCGTCACGTGGGAGGTCGTGTTCGCAGTACGACACCTGCAGAAGATCGGTACATAGTGCTATCAACAAAAAGACACCGGCGCAGCACAGCTAGTGAGGTAGCAAATCAGTTTATGGCTGCTACTGGCAAGCGGATCTCCCGAAAAACTGTCGCCAGACGTTAGCATGAAGGAGGACTATACGCCCGCGTCCTGTTGTGTGCATCCCATTGTCCAAACGTCACCGTACCGCCCGTTTGCAATGGTGCCATCAACATCGCAATTGGACTGAAAACGACTGGTCTGCTATCCACTTCTCAGATGAGAGTATATACAGTCTACCGTCTGATTGTCGATGACAACTGATCTGGCGTGATAGTGGGACTGCATATTGTCCAGCAAACACACAGGAAAGGGACCGATATCCGACATGTACTGTCATGGTATGGGCTGGCATAATGATCAGTGGCCGTACGTCCCTCTATGTGCTTCCAACTGGGACTATGACTGGCCAACGATACACTAATGATGTTCTTCTACCTCATGTTCGCATGTTCCGTGGTGCTGTCGGTGATATTCATTTTCATGGACGACAACGCAACATGTCATCGAACAGTCGCTGTCCAGGAGTGTCTTGAGAGCGAGGATATTCAACGCCTCGTATGGCCAGCACGTTCTCCAGATCTGAATCCCATTCAAAATGTGTGGAATGCTTTGGGGAGGAGCCTTGCTGGTCGCCAATGCCCTCCAATAAACAAGGACACCCTCATCCGAGCACTGACAGAGGAATGGGATAAATTACCCTAACAGCTGCTTGATAATGTTGTGCAAAGCATGACACGACGTGTGGAATCTTGCATCGCCCTCCATGGTAGCCATATCCCGTATTGACGTCTTACGCCGGAACGCCTGCTGACGGTAATTGCATTTTTTTCACGTTTACGTGTTCTGCACAAAATGGCCTGTTTGTCCCTTGAACACGTTCCAAAGCCTTCTGGATTTCAGAGCACAATAAATTGTCTTTCTTGTAATGTCTTGGCATTCTGACATTATTTTATTTCACTTGGCATCCAACCACACTCACTTTTTTATGAGCTATATAGCCGTTTATGATCCGTCCTTAGCAATTGTCCAGCAGTGTATTATTTTCGCTCTTCCAATTTCATAACCGGAAAGCGTTTCCCATCCAATTTTTGTTTGTATAAAGTCTTTTCTTTGATGCTTTGAAATTTATATATAATTCCTTATTTTGGTAATGTACTGCAAACAAAATAAATTCCGTTAACACTGTGGCATTCACATTTTTCTTCAATTTTGTTTTGTTTATTTTAAATAAGAAAATCGATAAACTACTACCAGCACAACTGACACACAAAGTGAAATATCACAGTGGAAATTGAAAGCCATAAGTCCTAACATTTCACTTTAAAAATTCCTACATTATTTTTAATTATAGCACACAAGTTTTCTTGTTAGACATTAAATTTTTGTATATGGTTAATTTGCAAAAATAGCGAATAAGTAGCAAAACAGAAAAAAACATTGCCTGAGATGGTAATTATGTTTACATAGTTTAATTGCTGGAGAAAAATACATATCTCTCAGTGAGCTGTTTAGATCCATTGGCAAACAAAGTAGAAATAGTGTGACTTCCCCGTTCCTACCATTACCCTACTCACCTGTTTCTCCACACCTGATTCCGCAGTCACTGGACCAAGTGAAAATCAGTTGATTCTATAACCAGTTAAAATGCAGTGGAGAAAATATCCTAGCGAAAGTAACACACTATTTACCACAGCTACTTGCGGTCTAGGGATCAGGTGAGCAATTTACTTTGCAATGCACCCACAGGTGTGGCGAATGAGAACAGAAATTCGACACACGAAGTAACGATTGAGAAATGCGTTCTTTTATATGATTTGAGACATGCAGTGTCTGATCAAATTTATTCTGAACATATACACTTAGACTACCCGGGTACAACTGCTTCAAATGCAAATTATTAAAATTGTTCAATTTAAAATGTAAGAAAATCTAACGCGAAATCTATTAACTCTCTGACAAGTTGCAGAAGTATAGGATTTATATTTGCCGACAACAATATAATTAAGGTTAAAACGACATCTGTTAGAGTTGCGATCAAGTATACGAAATATCCCGAAATGTTTAAACCATATTTTGCATCCAAGCCGCACATTGTTTGAAGGCAAAAACACATTAAGTCATCATTAAAGTTACTAGCTTTACGTCACTTCACCAATTTAAGGAAAACTGTTATACTGTTTTCCCAACAGTAGCGCGCTCTAGGCTATATAGTAATTATAGATCGGTCGATATATAGCAGCCTGTCAGCATTCCCAAACAAGTGTTATTATCTATAATTGGGTGTTTAACAACCAACGTGAACCACTTTTGTAGGCTATCAGCAGTCCCCTGTTCCTAATTAAGAACTTCTAGTTCCAGAGAAGGGAGAGAGCCAGTGTTGTAAGAGAAACAGAACAAACGTCTCCACTGGATTCGAACCCGGACACAATTCGGAAGATTGACTAGAACTCAGCGCTCAGACCACGGCACCACCGTCGCTGCTAATAACAGGCGTTATCTCCGATAAATAAAAAACTTCGCTGTACACAAATTGATGGAATTATATCAGAGTTTACTTTGAGTAACAGAATTGTTTAGTTTAGTTTCATTGTTAAGGGATTATTGCAGATTCTTACCAAATTTGAAGATTAAACTGGGCGATGCTGACGTCTACCCAAAAGTCTTATTTAATTTTTTTATAATTTATGATTTTAGGAAAATGGTGAAAGCTGATTTTCAAGAAGTAATTGAGAATGTAATATTGGTTACCTTTATTGCAATTTTGTATTGACACATTTCCTAGGATTCGAACATTAATATTCATAAACGGAAGAAGATGTATATCTCACAGAGATTTAAAGTTTCCACAAAAATACATGGCGCTGATCGGTGGATACATTATCTGATTTATTTTTCTTACAAGTGATTAAGAGCGCATCATAATTCTCAAGCGAGCATTTCCAATCAGTTACCGCTAATGGACCGATTACACCTTAGTAGATTTTTGCTGATAATGAAAGTATTATTTGTCGAAATTCAGCAGCAATTTTCATAACACATATAACCGAAGATGTGTGTTGTAGTAACATGCCTGTAAATCAAATTATGTGAATTGACTTACACTGAAGATGACTTCCTTCAAAAACTGTGAAAAGAATGGTTATTTTTATCACATAATTCTATGTGATAAATATTACACATTTCATAATTCTATGTGATATTCTTATTACATGTTTTATGTGATGAAAACGTTTTTTGTGACAATCGTGTTGAATTTGGTAAATATTCATTTAAATTTCGTTTTGACATATTGTTGGAACCACATATGATCATCCTGCGTAATACGAAGTTCCGCATAAACCGAAGTTTTTATCGGTCACTTGAATTGCATAGTATTATCCCTTGTTATTTTAACCGCATAATACGAAAAATAATGTTTAGTGAAATCGCTTTTATCGACGTTCAGCACGGCTATCGGCAAAGTAAATAAGTAGAATTTACTCAGGTCATATCGTTTCTTCTCTCACCTAAATTCCATGTATAACGTGCGTGCTATCTACAACACATTGTGTTTCTCCTTACATGTTGATCTGCATAGAAACATGGTTAAATTATTTTCTTATTTGATCACGATCATGATCATATGTAGAGGATTTTAGGAAGAGAGTGTCTGATCCCAGGTCTTAAGCAACCCTTAGAAATAGGAAACTGGGAGATTTGGGCTAGAGCGCCCGATAGGAAAGGGACACGGAAGCAAAGTAGAAAGGGGGAGGAAGACACCCTTATTTATTACAGGGGACAGTACCCGGGGTCCGACGGCTTAACGTGCTCATCCGACGCACGGCGGATATTTAGTGGATCGAGCGTTCGTACCTGCCTGGGATTGAACCTGAGGCCCTTTCTGTGGCAGTCAGGAACGTTGCCCCCTAGGCCACCCGCGGACCTCTTTTCTTATTTAATGTCCTCTACCAACCTGTATCAGCACCACCCCAACGAGGTCTGGTACCTTGTCGTGGTGTGGGGGCTCGGCTGCACCGCAGTCACGAAATCAAGACCATTTCATACGGGTGAGTGGTAGATAATTTGCATGATGGAAGTAATACTACATAACCCCCGTGTTTTGTTTCCGTTGCTGTTGAACTTCAACATTTATTCCCTGGGTCAACTACAAAAATGAAAAAATTATGAATTTACTCCACTGATAATTGATTGCACACTACCTTTTCCTCCTATTTAGTCATTTAATTCAATAACCCGGGCAGAACTATCTAACCTAAGTGATGCAGAGTGATTACTACAAGTCTGGATTTGTTCAGCTTGCTTCATCACTTAGCATTCAGCTTTAACGATGCATATTCTCTCATCCTCTCTTCACCTTCTTTCCATTCTGATCTTTCCTGTGGAGCACCTGCTCCTTCCTCCTTTCTAAAGGCGGCTGGACCTACGGCGTCACGTCATTTTTCCGAATGTCAAAGTTGTCGGCCGCCTTCATGCAGTTGACTAATTTTATGGTTAGGGGCAAGATGCGTCAACCGTTTGATAGGTTCTGAATAATTGGGGTTGCCCCAATGTTTGAACCTTCGGTTCGTGTTCTTGTGTATCGATCTTGTATCAACACCAAGCAATTCTTCTGTACAAATGTTGCTTTTATCGTCCCCTGACCTTACCCTTAACTAATTTATTCTGTTTTCATGGAACCCGGCGTATCTGTTCACACAAGGCTGAACACTGACGTAATGACGATATTCTAAAGATGTGATCATAGAGTGGGATTCCTTATTATTTCGGGGGGAAGGAATTCAGAGTTGTCAGTTTACAGGGAAAAGGAGTTAAAAAATTCGAGATTGCCAAAAATTTTGATTTTTCACCAAATCCTCTTTCAAAAATTTTAGAAAACAAAGATGAGTTCAAACCCAAATTCGATGGATCG